>CAUYNB010055613.1:0-25463 GCA_963574225.1 Lagothrix lagotricha | reverse complement strand
GGGAGGAGGGAAGGAAGGAAGGGGAGGGAGGAGGGAGGAGGGAGAAGGAGGAGGAGGGAAGGAAGGAAGGGGAGGGAGGAGGAGGAGGAGGGAAGGAAGGAAGGGGAGGGAGGAGGGAAGGAAGGAAGGGGAGGGAGGAGGAGGAGGAGGGAAGGAAGGAAGGGGAGGAGGAGGAGGGAGGAATGCAGGCGTGCCAGGGCTGCACCGACAGCAGGCTGTGGGTCTGTCCGGGTGCCCGCGCGTTGGCAGCACCCACACCCAGGAGGAGGCGCGGCAGCCGGCGTGGGCGGGAACGGCCCTGGGTCCCCGGACGTCCCACGCGCGCTCGGCTCTGAAGCGCGACGCTCTGGCGCCCCCTGCTGGCCCCCGGCCCTGAGGCCGCCGCTCCGCCCGCGAAAGGAGGGCGCGCAGGAGGGTGCGAGGCTGCAGGGGTGTCTCCCGGGGCCCAGCGGCCGTGCGGGTGCGGATGAGGGGTTAGAGGAGACCCCAGCCGGCCACACGGTCCCTGCTGTGCCCTGGTCTGTGCTGCGACGCGTGGCACCAGCCCTGGGTTGGTCTTGTACCCCCAGGCATTTGGGGGCCCTCCGGAGGCAGGAGGAGGGCTTGAAACTAGGCTGATCTGGGCGCGTTGGGCCACCTGTAGTCCCCGCTACCTCGGAGGCTAAAGGGAAAAATGCATCCCTATAAAAAAAAAAAAGCTAGGATTTAACACTGTGAAATCGTGTTAGTCCGTTCTCACACTGCTATAAAGACAGAGGCTGGAGGATCGCTTGAGCCCAGGAGTTCGAGGCTGCTATGGGCGATGATGGCGCCACTGCACTCCAGCCTGTGAGACAAAATGAGAGTTTGTATCTAAAAAAAAAAAAAAAGGCCAAGGCAGGCAGAACACGAGGTCAAGAGATCAAGACCAGCCTGGCCAACATAGCAAAACCGCGTCTCTACTCAAAATATAAAAATTAGCTGGGCGTGGTGTTGGGCACCTGTAGTGCCAGCTACTCGGGAGGCTGAGGCAGAAGAATCACTTGAACCTGGGAGGCGAAGGTTGCAGTGAGCTGAGATCACGCCACTGCACTCCAGCCTGGTGACACAGTGAAACTCTATCTCAAAAAATAAATAAAAGTAAAGAAATGATGTATGCTTTATTAGAACTATATGCACTTTTGATGAATGCATTAAATAGGCTACAAGTGATGGGTCTGATCGCTGTAATTTCGAAGTTGTAGATCATCAGTGTTATTACAGGATTTTGCAGCGCCTGTAATTTGACACAAAATCTGTGACTTTTGTTGGTGACAAAAGTGCGGGTTCTTTTTATCTACACTGGTTCCTTGTTCACATTCGTCATTAAAGGAAGTGTTCTCTTTCATTTAGAGGTAAAGGAAACAAAGGGAATAATTTTCCCATCCAAGTTCACAGATTCTCTGAATCTTACGCATGGAGCCCTGAGGAGCTCATCAACTTGTTTAGAAGCTGCGGAAGGCTGGGCACCATGGCCCATGCCTATAATCCCAGAGCTTTGGGAGACCAAGGTGGGAGGATCACATGAGGCCAGGAGTTCAACACCAGCCTGGGCAACGTAGTGAGACCTTAACTCTGTTTTTATTTTTATTTTGTTGAGAGGGAGTCTCGCTCTGTTGCCCAGGCTGGAGTGCAGTGGTGCAATCTTCGCTCATTGCAGCCTCCGCCTCCCAGTTTAAGCGATTCTCCTGCCTCAGCCTCCTGAGTCGCTGGGATTACAGGTGCCCACCACCATGCCTGGCTAATTCTCCTGCCTCAGCCTTCTGAGTAGCTGGGATTACAGGTGCCCACCACCATGCCCAGCCAGTCAGGAGTTCGAGACCCAGCCAGGTGTGATGGTGGGCACCTGTAATCCCAGCTACTCAGGAGGCTGACAGGATATCACCATGTTGGCCAGGCTGGTCTCGAACTCCTCACCTCGTGATCCACTCACCTCGGCCTCCCAAAGTGCTGGGATTACAGGTGTGAAGCACGGCGCCCAGATTTTATTTTTAAAAATAGAAAAAGAAGCTGCCCTCAAGGGCACCGCGTGATGTCAGACACCATCCTCAGAGGTGAAACCCCCAGAAGTATTAAAGTCAGGTAGCAATTCAAGTTACGGATCCCCTGGTCACTAAGAGTAGTAACAGTAATGCATTGCTAAAGAATAGAAACCAAATTGTCTTACGTGCTGGAGACCATGCAAAGGACTCTATCCCATTCCATCTGTCTGCCCCCTGCCTCTTAACCAGCCCAGGTAACCTGACAGTATCCCAGGCAAATTTCCTGGGTCGTCACAGCCAGCTTTCATACCTGGGTCCCTGGAGGGGGCTCAGGTCAGAAGAGGGTATGGGGCCTGCTTGTCATCTCAGATGTGCTCCAGAACGGCTACCAGGCCCTGGGGAACCTCTGCAGGGCACTTTCTAGAATCTAACCTGACAACAGAACCCTCCCATTTTGTCTTTGTGTTCAGCTTTCTTGATTCTAAGCTTCAAATTTTGTCATATACTGGGTCACAGATACCTGCCTGGGCCAGGTGCATTGCCTCATGCCTGTAATCTCAACATTATGGGAGGCTGAGGTGGGAGGATCCCTTGAGGCCAGGAGTTCAAGACCAGCTTGGGCAACATAGCAAGATTCCATCTCAGCCGGGCATGGTGCCTCACACCTGTAATCCCAGTACTTTGGGAGGCCGAGGCAGGCGGATCACCTGAGATCAGGAGTTTGAGACCAGCTTGACAAACATGGTGAAACCCCATCTCTACGAAAAATACAAAAAATCAGCTGGGCATGGTGGTGCATGTCTGTAATCCCAACTACTCGGGAGGCTGAGGCAGGAGAATCGCTTGAACCCGGGAGGCGGAGTTTGTGGTGAGCCGAGATAGGGCCGCTGCACTCAAGCCTGGGCAACAAGAGTGAAACTCCATCTCAAAAAAAAAAAAAAAAAAAAGATTCCATCTCTACAAAAATCAAAAAATTAGCCGGGTATAATGGCATACACCTGCTGTCCCAGGTACTCGGGAGGCTGAGGCGGGAGGATGGCTTGAGCCCAGGAGTTCGAGGCTGCAGTAAGCTAGGATTGCACCGCTGCTCTGTAGCCTAGGCAACAGTCTGAGACTCTGTCTCAAAAAATAAATACATGAAATAAAATAAATGCCCACCTCTGTGGTCATATCCTTCAGATACAACAGATCAAGTCTTCGGGCTGCAGAGCAAGGATCAACTCTTGTGACTGTAACAAGAGCTTTCAGGTCACGAGGCATCCAGGAGCTGGTTAACTCTGCCCATCAGGACACCCCGGCAAAGGCCAATCCGGGTGCCCCATGTCCTAAAGACAAGCGTGAGCAGGGACACCCAGACCTGCACACAGTGGCTCCTACAACAGGGCTATGGGCTTCAACAAAGCTCTAAGTTTAAATATGGCCTTCAAGGCCCCATGGACACCATGGAGAGAACCCCAGAGACAAGCCACTGAGTAGAGATTTGTGCATTAAAATCTTGTCTCAGTTTGCTGAGAATGATGTTTCCAGCCACAGAAAACCAAACTCTGCATGTTCTCACTCATAAGTGGGTGTTGAACAATGAGAACACACGGACACAGGGAGGGGAACATCACACACTGGAGCCTGTTGGGGGGGTGGGTGGCTAGGGGGCGGATAGCATTAGGAGAAATACCTAATGTAGATGATGGGTTGATGGGTGTAGCGAACCACCATGGCACGTGTATACCTATGTAACAAACCTGCACGTTCTGCACATGTACCCCAGAACTTAAAATATAATTAAAAAAAAGAAAAAGAAAAAAAATATCATCACCTAAGTCCCACCTGGGTCTGTGACGGTTTCCCGGCTCGCAGGTTTCTGGAGCAAACGCTGCAGCAGTGCCATCTAGTGGACAAAAGGCCAAGTGTCACAACGGAGAGGATCCTTCAAGAAGGAAGCAGTCGCGGAATTCAGGGGCCAGAAAACGGGTGACCCCGACTCAGCTGGACCGGACTTCAGACTCTCACCCCGATCTCCCTTCTCTTCTACCATTAACTGTAAAAAACACTGCCAGGCACGGTGGTGCGTGCCGGTAATCCCAGCTACTCAGGAGGCTGAGGCGGGAGGATGGCTTGAACCCAGGAGTTCGAGGCTGCAGTGAGCTATGACCTCACCACTGCACTCCAGCCTGGGTGACACAGCAAGACCCTGTCTAAGGAAAAAAAAAAAAAAAAAAGCAAAACGAAACAACCGCAAAAACAACACTGCAAATTCTTTCTGCCCCCTTTGAAATGTATGTAAACCTTCCCCCAGCCTCTTCACCAGTTTTACAACACAAAGATGCTTTCCCCCACCCAGGACCTGGGAGCCATCTCTTTGAAATGTAATCATCAAGAAAGATAGTGCCCATACCTCCTGGTTTCAGTGGGAATGTAGCAGCCTAGCTCAGATGGACAGCAGCCAGCAACCACAGATGTCCGAATCACAGAAAAGAAATGGGCGAAGTCAGGAACAACTCAACGTACTCGACACATCGCGCCCCACACCCTTCCCTCACCACTCCAGGACTGTCGCACTGGAGCACCCCACACCCTTCCCTCAACACTCCAGGACTGTCGCACTGGAGCGCCCCACACCCTTCCCTCAACACTCCAGGACTGTCGCACTGGAGCGCCCCACACCCTTCCCTCAACACTCCAGGACTGTCACACTGGAGCACCCCACACCCTTCCCTCAACACTCCAGGACTGTCGCACTGGAGCACCCCAGTGCTGATGCTTACAAACCCTCCAGGCCCGGCGGGGCGGCTCACGCCTGTAATCCCAGCACTTTGGGAGGCCGAGGCAGGTGGATCACGAGGTCAGGTGTTCGAGATCAGCCTGGCCAATATGGTGAAACCCCATGTCTACCAAAAATACAAAAAAAAAAAAAAAATTAGATGGACATGGTGGCACGTGCCTGTAATCCCAGCTACATAGGAGGTTAAGTCAGAAGAATTGCTTGAATCCGGGAGGAGGAGGAGGCAGTGAGCTGAGATCACGCCATTACACTCCAGCCTGGGTGACACAGTGAGACTCCATCTTAAAAAAAAAAAAAAGGAAAAAGAAAAAGAAGAAGAAACCCTCCAGCTCATGGTGTCAGCAGAGTCAAGGTCAGCCTTCCCTATCATCTTGAATAATGTCTTCCTTACCTGCTTAACTCTGTCTGATGCAAATTTTCTTTGACATAGCTTTTCTGAGGATCCACCCTAGAGCATAAAGTCCACTCCCACACCCCCAGGTTGCTTCAGAAGCAACAGAGCTCCCCTCCTCCTATCCATAAGGTAGAAAAACTGCCTACACACTCTGTCCTCCTCCACACGCCCCTTTTTCCCCACCATCCCCCTTACCCCAACTCAGGCCCATGGTACAGAAGTTGGAAGTTTACAAAGTCGGGAACACAGCTTCTGGGGTGCCCCGGGAGAAGGTTTCATTGCCTAGGTTCTCATTGACTTTTTTTTCTTTTTCTTTTTAAAACTGTCTTCTGGCTGGGTGTGGTGGCTCACGCCTGTAATCCCAGCACTTTAGGAGACCCAGGTAGGTGGATCACCTGAGGTCAGGAGTTTGAGACCAGCCAGACCAATACAGTGAAACTCCGTCTCTACTAAAAATACAAAATTAACCAGGTGTGATGGCGGGCGCCTGTAATCCCAACTACTCAGGAGGCTGAAGCGGCAGAGTCACTTGAACCCGGGAGGCGAAGGTTGCAGTGAGCCCAGATCGCGCCACTGCACTCCAGCCTGGATGATAAGAGCAAAACTCCATCTAAAAAGCACAAAACAAACAAACAAAAAAACTATCTTCTCTGTTCTCCATGGGATTCCCAGTAGAAGGAGGGTAGTCAAGTGTTCAGGCCACCTGCCTTGATGGCATTCCGCATCAGTGACTGTAAGGGTTTCTCAATACACACACGGGTTGCTGTTCAGAAATGCAGGCGGTAGGGCCAAAGATGTCCCCTTCCCTGGGACATCACCCACCAGCTCACTTAAAAAACATCTAGGCAACATCAGGTTTCATGGTCCGCGTCCCACGCTGTCAATCCTAAAACTTCCAAAGTTTAGGTAGTTGGAAGTTGTAGTAAGAGCCATCTCTAGAGGCCAATTGCAAGGGTAACCGAGAGAAAGGAGAATATAGCCAAAGTCAGGCAGGAACGTTTTATTAACCTGCCGGGCTGCTCCCTAAGAGTCCGAGGAGGCAGCCCCGAGCTGACAAAATGAAGAGTTTATAGGAGGTGGGGGGCAGAAAAGGGTTTTAGGACTGAAGTAATCTGTCCGCTGGTAACAGGCACAGATCTAGTTTTTAACTTGTAACAGACCTACAATGCATCATCCTGTGACTTTAGTTTTGTTGTTTTTTTTTTAAAGACAGAAACCAGGATTTTTTTTTACAGATATGTGTCAAACAGAAATTTACAAGTATGGATAACCAACATATGTTTTCTCTGTCCTCCCTCCAGCTGCCTGGATAGCTATAATCAGGCTTTGCTTAATTGCCACACGTCTGGCAGCCTAGGTGTGGCTCCTAGGTAGGGGTTCAGGAATGCAGCCGCAGAGCAATCAGACGAAGGGGAGCGGGGAAGGAAGGGGTCAGCCTGTGCAGCTTGTCCATAACACCAAGTACAATGGCTCATGCCTGTAATCCCAGTGCTTTGAGAGGCCAAGGCAGGAGGATGGATTGAATCCAGGAGTTTGAGGCTGTAGTGAGCTATGATTGCACCACTGCCCTCCAGCCTGGGCAGCAGAGGGAAACCCTGTCTCTAAAAAAAAAATTTAAATTTTTAAACATAAAACAAATTTTTTAAAAAGCAAATTTTGTCAGTTAATTCAAAGTTCAAAGTTCTCTCTCAACATTACAAACATAACCACATGTAGCCTCCTGAAAGCAGGAGGCGGTGTCTGTGGCATGCATGCTGTCCTGGGGTCACTGCTGGCCTCTCTTAAGATGTCCATCATCCTGTGCCCGGTGGATGGTCTCAGAGCAATGTAAGCCTGCTGGCATCAATCTCTCTTAACCAGGAGCATCCATAGTGGATGGCCACTCGTTCTGTCCCCAAGTTTTCCAGGTCCTTACAGTGGTACCTTTACAAACTTCCAGGCTTCTGTAGACCCTGCGCAGGCTAAGGAACTGAAAACCTCACTCACACCTATAATCCCGGCACTTTGGGAGGCAGAGATGGGTGGATCACAAGGTCAGGAGTTCAAGACCAGCCTGGCCAACATGGTGAAACCCTGCCTCTACTAAAAATACAAAAAAGTTAGCCAGGCGTGGTGGCGCATGCCTGTAATCCCAGCTGCTTGGGAGGCTGAGGTAGGAGAATCGCTTGAACCCAGGAGGCTGAGGTTGCAGTGAGCCGAGATCACACCATTGCACTCCAGCCTGAGCAACAAGAGTGAGACTCTGTCTCAAAAAAAAGAAAAAAAGAAAAAAAGAAAACTTCACCTGCCTCCAAGGTCCGAGCCCCTATTTCCACAGTCCTCTGGCTGCCACATGTTGGCACAGGACATTCTGCAAGGAATGTATTTTCCCATGAAATTCCAAAGCCCTCTCTGTTTCAGCTTCTACGTCTAACTTTTCACCTTTCGTCTTTCCCACCTTCTCCAAATCTCTCCTGCACAATTCTCCAGTTGAAAGGCGAAAGGGAGCGGTCATCTCTCTGGGGGGAGTAGGACCCCCCTGATATCATAGCCCCACACACCAGCAGCCACAGTGAAAGTCTACCTGTAGACCACCCAGCATCCCTCTTGCTGCTGTGAAGACCACCCAGCATCCCTCTTGCTGCTGTGAAGAGAGGCAACTGGAATTCAGAAATCCTTTGCTCCGCCAACAAAAGCCTACAGCAGTGAGTTTCCTACTGGCTCAGAAAAGTGTTGTTTGAAACTCAAAACTAAATGAGAATGCTTTGTCCTGGGCTACATCCACCCGCTCTTGGAAGCTTGGAAGCCATGAGTCCTTCTCATTGAATAGGTGAGGGAGAGAGAGAGACCTGGCCGACCTGAGAATCAGGGATAACTGTTGGTAAAGTGAAATAAATACGGTCTGAGGAGGACTCGGTGTTTCTGTATTTGCGTCCTTGTGAATGAACCCTAACCTAACGTAATAGGTAGACAAGACTGAAAACAGGAATATGTACCTGTAACAATAGCTATAACTTGCTTTGAACAGTATGACTATTTTCATAATTTTGATTCTTCCAATCCATGAGCGTGGAATGTTTTTCTTTTGTCTGTGTCATCTATGATCTGTTTCAGCAGTGTTTGTAGTTCTTGTAGATACCTTTCAACTCCTTGGTTAGATGTACTCCTAGGTATTCGTGTGAGTGCATGTGGCTGTTGTAAATGAGAGTCTGTTCTTCATTTGGCTCTCAGCTAGAATGCTATTGGCATATAAAAATACGACTGATTTTTGTACATTAATTTTATATCCTGAAACTTTACTGAAGTCATTTATTAGTTTTAAGAGCCTTTGGGCTTGCAAAGAGTCTTTAGAGTTTTCTAGGCATAGAATCATATTATCAGCAAAGAGAGACAACTCGACTTCTTCTTTGCCTGTGTGGATGACTTTTATTTTTTTCTCTTGCCTGATCACTCTGGCCAGGACATGTAAAAATTTTTAAAAAATTAATAAAGTTAATATAAGCATAAAACCATAAAATCAAGTTTTTTCAAAACTCCAGGTGGGAGTTTATACATATACTATGTACCCACAAAAATTAAGGATTAAAAACAGAAGAAAAAGAAGAAAATGTAACTGTGGTGTGGTGTGAGGGCTTGTGGGAACTCCAGGTGGGGAAGGTTTGCCAGTGCCTTTTTACTTGGCTTGTGACCTAGGCAGTCACTCCCGTGTTAGAAGTAAAAGTCATTCTTTCCTTTATAATGTGATATGGTGTGGCTGTGTCCCTACCCAAATCTCATCTTGAATTGTAGCTCCCATAATTCCCATTTGTCATGGGAGGGAGCTGGTGGGAGATAATTGAATCACAGGGGCAGTTTTCCCCATACTGTTCTCCTGGTAGTGAATAAGGTTCGTGAGATCTGATGGTTTTATAAAGGGCTTCCCCTTTTTCTTGCCTCTCATTCTCTCTCTTGCCTGCCGCCATGTAAGACATGCCTTTTGCCTTCTGCCATGATTGTGAGTCCTCCTCAGCCACGTGGAACTGTGAGTCCATTAGATCTCTTTCTCCTTATAAATTACCCAGTCTCATATATGTCTTTATCAGCCTAGTGAAAACAGACTAATACATAACACCTAATTGTGTGCTTGCTTAGGGTTTTGAAAACTCCAAGAACTTGCATTGAAATAAAACCAAGGCTGTGAAAGGTCCACCCCTGGAAAAACGCAGAGCAGTCAGTCTTCAGTCTTGCTGCAGTCTGGCTGATATCAGCTGGGCCACCAGATGGCCCATTACTCAAGGTAACCACTGGAACAAGACATGCTGACTTGCATGTAGGCAACTTCTATACAAAGTTTGCTCAGCCCCTCCTTTTAAAGCCTCTTCAGCCAGCCCGAGAAAGGGGAGATGGTCTTTACAATGGAAGTCTCCTATGTCCTTAGGTTATTGGCTCCTCAATAAACCTGCTTTTCCTCCCACCAACCTTTGCCTCTGAAGTTTTGGCTTTGAAGCAGTTTGCAGCTGAATCTGAGTTCAGTTACGGGCTCATGGAGTCACCAGCCGATTTCCTTGTTGAACCTGGGGATCTCCTAAAAATTTAGATTCCTGAAGTCTCATCCCAGCCCTATTATTAAACCAGAATCTTCCAAGCCTGAGCACTTTTTCTTTCTTCGAGTTCTACAGGTAACTCCTATGCAACTAACCTAGCATAAGCTAGTAAGAACCTGGCCCGATGTGGTGGCTCACGCCTTTAACCCCAGCACTTTGGGAGGCTGAGGCAGGTGTACCTGAAATCAGGAGCTCGGGATTAGCCTGACCAACATAGAGAAACCCTGTCCCTACTAAAAATACAAAAATTAGCTGGGCATGGTGACACACGTGTTATTCCAGCTACTCAGGAGGCTGAGGTGGGAGAATAGCCGGAACCCGGGAGGCGGAGGTTGCAGTAAGCTGAGATGGTGCCACTGCACTCCAGCCTGGATGACAGGAAAAAAGAAAAGAACCAGTGAGTGACAATACCACTTTGGGTGGAGGTGGTTCTAGTAGTGTGTGAATTGTGATTGCTGTGCAAGGTAGAGGTGGGCAAGAGGAAGGGCATTTTCCTTTGTGCTCCAACTTGACCACTGAGGAAATCTGCCTCCTTGCAAAGCTTTTGGTGTGGTTTGGTGACATACATAACATGGCATGTCCTTGACTCTCCAAGTCTTAATCTCCAGTCAGTGTGAAACACAGCATCCTGACAGCAGATGTGTTAGTCTAGCTTTTCCAGTGAAACAGAACAAATGAAATGGATGGATGAATGGATGGATGTGTCTGTGAAAGAGCTGTATACACAAAGCAGCCCTCAAATGCAAAAAGTGCAAGGAAACCAAAAAATGAGGCAGACAGATTCAGTTTGTGGGTATGCGGTGATTTATTAAGCCAGCTTACAAACAGAAGCACGGCTTTGGGTGGCTGCAAGACAGGTAGGAAAAGTGCTTGAGGGAGATCCACCCTCTCAAAGGTCTTCAGAATCCAGCTTTGAGTGGTTTACATAGTTCTCATTTGATTCCCTGTGGTACCAGACAATGAAATGTGGCTGGTGCAATGCTGTTTAGAAGATTCAGGAAAATTGTTCTGATTTTTCTCATCATATAGGTACTGCTGGTACTCAAAATCCCGCAGATAACTTGGAGATTTTCCAAGTGTGGTCCCAGGAGCTGCAACATTAGAACTGCTACAGGACCACCAGGGTGGCAGGCCCACTGTACAGTAACAGACCAATTACACTGAGACAGCAGAGTTTGCAGCAGAGAAAGTTTAATGAGTGCAGGGCAACTGAGTGAGGAGACAGAAAGGACCCTCTAATCCATCTCCCCAAGGAGTTCTGGGCTTGGGATTTTAAGGGAATCGTGGAAGGCAAGGGGTTGGAGAATTGGGGTTGTTGACTGGTTAAGGAAATGGGGAATAACATCATCAGGATGTGGGAACTTCATTCTTTAGTGAGTCGGGTCCTTGTGGAGTCCTTCGGACCAGCTGATGTCAGTAGTTTCACTGGTATGCAGGATGTGAAAGAGTATCTCAAAGGGAAAATCTAACATTTCACAAAGCTTCGGTTGTTGTCTATAGAGCAGTTAAGGGGAACTATAATCTTATGACAGGAAACAAGTATGAAGAAGCAGGTCAGCAAGCAAGCTGCTCTAATGATGAGTGCTGAGTATGCTGCAAGTGTGGTTTATCTTCATTCCTTCCCTGACTAATCTGATAAAGTTTACAGGGAGGGTTTCAGAGTAACCTGGAAACTTGTTAGAAATGCAAGTTCTCAGGCTCCACCTCAGACCCACTGAATCCGAGACTCTGGAGTGGGCTCAGCAATCTGTGTTTTCTTGTTTTTGTTTTGTTTTTTAGAGACAGGGTCTCATTCTGTCACCCAGGCTAAAGTGCAATGGCACAATCACAGTTCACTGCAGCCTCCAAATCCTGGGCTCAAGTGATCCTCCTGCCTCAGCCTCCCAAGTAGCTGGGACTACAGGTACGTGTCACCACAGCTGGCTAATTTTTTTATTTTTGCAGAGGTGAGCTCTCGATATGTTGCTAGGCTGGTCTCCAACTCCTGGCCTCAAGCAGTCTTTCTGCCTCAGCCTCCCAAAATGCTGGGATTACAGGTGTGAGCCACCACACCCAGTCTCAACCTGTTTTAACAAGCCCTGCAGGTGGTTAGGATGCACACTCAAGGTTGAGAACCACTGAGGTTGCAATTTAGCCTTCTCAAGGAAGCATGATCCTAGGGCTTCCTTTGAGTGTCCAAATGCCTTAGACGAAGGCAGAGATCAAATCAGTGGGGGAGTGAGGGTTCATTAGGAGAGAGAGCGATACAGGGAGCCCAGAAGCAGGCAACAACCACAGTCCCTTACATACCCTAACATGTAACAAAGCAGCAAGCTCGCTCCCATGCTTTCACTGAGTCTTCATAATGTAGCACTCTAATAATGTCAGTAAGCCAGGAGCTCTGAGCTTCCCATGCCAGGAAAGGGCACTAAGAACAGAGAGAAAGAGAGGCCAAGGCTGGGCTTTGGGGACAGGTGGAGCCTGGGTTCAGCAAGGCCACAGAGGTTTGCTTGGAGCAGAAATAAGCAGGATTCAGTCAGAATGGCGATTATTAAAAAGTCAAGAAACAACAGATGCTGGTGAGGCTGTGGAGAAATAGAAACACTTTTACACCGTTGGCGGGAGTGTAAATTAGTTCAACCATTGTGGAAGACAGTGTGGCAATTCCTCAAGGATCTAGAGCCAGAAATACCATTTGTGCCAGAAATACCATTTGACCCAGCAAATCCCATCACTGGCTATACACCGAAAGGAATAGAAATCATTCTATTATAAAGATACATGCACATGTATGTTTATTGCAGCACTATTCACAATAGCAAAGACATGGAACCAACCCAAATGCCCATCAGTTATAGACTAGATAAAGAAAATGTGGTACATATACCATGGAATACTATGCAGCCATAAAAAGGAACAAGATCATGTCATTTGCAGGGACATGGATGGAGCTGGAAGCCATCATCCTCAGCAAACTAACGCAGGAACAGAAAACCAAGCATCACATGTTCTTACTCATAAGTGGGAGCTGAACAATGTGAACACATGGACACAGGGAGGGAACAATGCACACCGGGGCCTGTTGGGGGTGGGGGGCGAGGGAAAGGAGAGCATCAGAACAGCTAATGTACGTGGGGCTTAATACCTAGGTGATGGGTTGATAGGTGCAGCAAACCACCATGGCGCACGTTTACCCACGTAACAAACTGCACATTCTGCACGTGAGTCCTGGAATTTAAAGTAAAATAACATTTCTAAAAAAGAAAAGAAATAGGCAGAATGATACTTCTAGGGCAGTTACACTGGGCAGTGTGAGATGGTGGAGGGCATGGCCCTGTCCTTGGTACCCACCGGTGTGAGGGCACAAGGGCACATTCTGCGATGCTGGCTGAGGCAGAGGCTAGCCAAGGTCACCTTTCTCTTTTTAAATTTCATTTTATTTTATTTTAGATTCAGGGACTACATGTGCAGGTTCGTTACCTGGATGTACCGCATCGTGGTGAGGTGCAAAGGTCACCTTTCTCTGCTTTTGGTTGCAAAGTTATTAGAGCAGTTCCCTGTAGCCATACCTGCTGCCTCAGCCGACCTCACTCTACCTGGAATTCTGATTTTTTTTTTTTTTTCTAAAAGGAAGTGTTAGATGTGATTTTATTAAATACAGAAGATAAGGCTTTCACAGCACAGGGTCCGAGGAAGTGCATGTAAGAAAAAATGCAATGGCCGCAGCAGCAGTGATGGGCGGAGACTCTTCCCGGGTGGCGCAGAAGCCGGCATGTCCCCTGTGGCTTTAAGCGCCGAGCCTGGCGGCGAGGACCTGGCGGCCCCGGCTCCGGACAGGCAGGTGCGGGGAGCCGGCGAGTCGGAGAGCGCTTTGGCGCTAGAGGGCGCTCGGTGCCCGGCGGGAGAGCGCGCGCCCCTGCACCTGCTCCCGGCTCTGCACCTGCCCCCAGCCCTCCGCTGCCTCCTGCCCTGCCTGCTCCCCAGCTCTGGCCACTGCGGTCACAGCAGTAGGAGCGGCGGTGCCCGGGCCGCTCCGAACCTAGGTCACCTGCTGGAGGAGGGAGAGGCCACCTGCTGCTCTGCAGGAGGGCTTCTGTCCGCAGGGTGAGCTGGGCTGGCTCCACCGCCTCCTCCTCCTGGCAGCCCTCCCTGCTACACCCCGGGCATTTCTTGCAGGCTCTCTGCCAACGCATAAGACACCTGGGAGGACGGGGAGTTCACCCCCCGGGGCCTGATTGTGTGGACAGGAGTCTGTGCCGACAGACACCCAGGGTCACTGCCAGCCCTGAAGCTGCCCTCACCCTCCTGAGGACTGGGAAAGCAAGTGTCCAGCAATGGAGAGCCTCTCATTAGCCTGGCGGCCTCCTTAACTGCCAGTCAGGACGCCCGAGAGCTAGGGCCGGCAGAGGAAGCGTTCACAAGGTGGGGTGCGTCTCCAGCTCGGCCAGTCCTGAGAAAGGGCAGCTGTGTTAGCCAGGGCAAATCACCCGTCTTTCCGCACTTCAGACCTCACCTGTAACGTCTTAATTTTAGGATAGGATTTTCTAGATCGTTAGGTAAAAACATCTATGAAAACAAAGTCGATCTAAGGAGAAAACAGAATGAAGAAATTAAAAAAAAAAAAAAAGCAACGGAGGAGTGGGAGGGCAGCGGGAGAAATAGAGGACACCTCTGTCAAAAATCCAGCCCCTGTCAATATCATCGTCCTGGGACCCTTAGACACGAGAGTGAATCTGGCAGCTTCTCCTTATTGCCAACCTCTGGCATTTTAAATGCTATTTATTTGTTTATGTTAGAAACGGGGTGTTGCCGTGTTGCTCAGACTGGACTTGAACTCCTGGACTCAAGCAATCTCCGTGCCTCAGCCTCCCGAGTATCTGGGACTGCAGGTGCACACCACCATGCCCAGCTTCTTTCTCTTTTTCTATTCTTCCTTCATTCCTTCCTTCCTGTTTTTTTTCTTTCCTTTTCTTTTTCTTTTGTCTTTCCTTCTTTTTATTTCTTTCCTTCCTTTTTTTTTCTCTCTCCCTTTCTTTTTCTCTCCCTTTCTCTCTCTCCCTTTCCTTTCTTCCTTTCTTTCTCTCTTTCTTTTTTTTCTTTTTCTTTCTTGATGGGGTCTTGCCATGTTGCCCATTGCCCAGACAGGATTCGAACTCCTGGACTCAAGGAGTCATCCTTCCTTAACCAGCAGAGTAGCTGAGATTGAGACGCACATCACTACACCAGGCCACCACTGGCCTTTGAATGCCTGGTCTCACCCCCACATGCCTCATGCCTGCCCCCTCCTCCACCTAATTCCTCTCTGCTCCCCTTCCTCCACATTGTTCTCGGAGCTTCCAGAGGCAGCCCTGATGGAAGCAGCAGCAGCCTTCCAGCTTGAACTCTGACACAGATTCCCCGGGGTGCATCTGTCTCTGGGCCTCAGTTTCCCCATCTGCCAAAAAGCCTTCTGTGATTTCTAAAGTCCTTTTCTGCTCTGACATTTCGAATTGTCAAATCGTCCAAGCTCTCACATTTCCCTGGCTCAAACATTAAAACTGCCTGGGGAGCTTTAAAATATTATGGTCTGGGCACTTTCCTCCCCCTCCTCACTGCGAAGTAATCGCTCTGTGGTGGAGCGTTACAGCAGTGTTTTTAAAAAGTTCCCCAGATGATTCAAATGTGCAGCCAGGGTTAGGAACCTCTGGCATCAAATTCCTGCTCTGAACGATTTGCATGTTCCTAGGAGAACACTGGAAACCATGAATTTCCCCACTCAGCTTATCTCTGATGAGGGAATAACAGGCAGGGACAAAGGTTTGGGGTGGTATCTGGGGACAGCCCCCTCAAAGGCTTATGGGTCCCTTGAAACCCTCTGCAGCCCAAGGTAGACAATGGGCATCAGAAGGAGAGGAGAGGGGCTTTTCTCTCTCCCCCCGCCACCCATCGCACCCTGCCTCTATGCCTCTTACTTCAATCACTTCCTGCCTGCTTCCCACCTCCCCTCCTCCTGCTCCTCCCAGTCTAGCAGCTTCTAGCATCTGGAATGGCTTTCCTGCCTCAGCCTTTCTCCCTAGCTTCTGTGTTCTCTTTCGTTCTCTCTCTTTGAGACAGGGTCTCACTCTGTCACCCAGGCTGAAGTGCAGCGGTGCAATCTTGGCTCACCGCAACCTCTGCTCATTCTCTCTCTTTGGGACAGGGTCTCCCTCTGTCACCCAGGCTGAAGTGCAGCGGTGCGATCTTGGCTCACCGCAACCTCTGCTCGTTCTCTCTCTTTGGGACAGGGTCTCCCTCTGTCACCCAGGCTGAAGTGCAGCGGTGCAATCTTGGCTCACCGCAACCTCTGCCTCCTGGGCTCAAACAATCCTCCCACCTGAGCCTCCCAAGTAGCTGGGACTACAGGCATGCACCACCATGCCCAGATAACTTTTTGTATTTTTAGTAGAGATCAGGTTTCACCATGTTGCCCAGGCTGGTCTTGAACTCCTGAGCTCAAGTGATCTGCCTGCCTCAATCTCCCAAAGTGCTGGGATTACAGGCATGAGCTACCATGCCCTGCAACTTCTGTGTTCTCTCGAGATCCTTCCTTCTCCAGGATAAGCTCCTTCTCAGTCCACAGCCTGAAGTGGCAACCAGAACCCTGCAGCTAAGCCCTGTGGGGCAATGAGTCCCAGAGAGGGGAGAATCCCTCACGAGGACATTCCAGTGCCCGTGCATGGAGCAAACACATCAGTATCTTCATCACCTGGGCTGACTCATTCCGGGAACTGTGAGATGCTGTGGCTGTCTGGAGGCCAAGAGGGGAAGTTGTGTGACTTTCCCATTGTCAACATCCCCACCTGAGTGACGTATTTCCTACACTTACACTGACACATCATTATCACCCAAAGTCCATACACGAGGCTTCATTCTTTGTTTTGTATAATCTATGGTTTAAGAGGTTCGCCCTAAAAATCCTCTATCCCTGGCCTACTCATTGCTATCTTCCCTTTAACTCCTGGCAACTACTGATCTTTTTATGGTTTCCATAGTTTTGCCTTTTTAAAAACGTCATAAAATTGGAATGATACAGTATATAGTCTTTTCAGTTTTGCTTCTTTCATTTACTGTAGTAATATGTGCTTGTGGTTTCTTCGTACCTTTTCATGGCTGGCTAACTCATTCTTTTTAATCCCGAATAATATTCTATTGCCCGGATGTACCACAGTTTATTCACTCACCTAGTCAAAAAGGTCTTGGCCACCTCCAAGTCTTTCCAGCTATGAACGAAGCTGCTATAAACCATCATGTGCTGGTTTTTGAGTGGACGTAAATTTACACCTCCTCTGGTCAAATTCCAAGGAACAAGATTCCTGAATCACATGGCAAGAGTATGTTTAGTTTTGTAAGAAACTGCCTGTCTTCCAAAGTGGTTGTACCATTTTGCATTTCTACCAGCAATGCAGGAGAAGTCCTTTGCTTCACGTTCTTGATGTTGTCAATATTCTGGATTTGAGCTATTCTTATAGGTTAGTGGTACCTCATTATTTTAATTTGCATTTCTCTGATAATATATGATGTGAACATCTTTTCATATGCTTATATTCCATCTGTATATTTGTTTTTGGGAGGTATCTTTTAAGGTATTTGCCTCTTTCTCAATTGGGTTGTTTTCTTATAGTTGCATTTAAGTATTCTTTGCATACTTTGGATAACGGTCCTTTATTAAATATGTCTTTTGCAAATATTTTCTTCTAGTCTGTGATTTCTTTCATTCTTTTGACTGTGCCTTTCACAGAGTATAGAATTTTAATTTTAATAAAGTTTAGCTTATCACTTCTTTCTTTTATGGATTGTGCCCTTGATATTGTATGTAAAAAGTCACTGCTAAGCCCAGGGTCATCGAGATTTTCTCATATTATCTCCTAGGAACTTTAGAGCTTGCTCTTTTACATTTAGGGCTGTGATCCATTTGGAGTTAGTTTTTGTGGGTGATGTAAAGTCTGTGGCTAGACTCTTTTTCATTGTTGTTCTTACACCATTTGCTGAAAAACTATTTTTTCCTCCATATTATTGATTTTGCTCCTTTTTAACAGAAAAGTTGACTATATTTAAGTGGGTTTATTTCTGAGCTCTCTACTCTGTTCAGTAATCTGTCTATTTTTATTGATACCATATAATCTTGATTACTGTAGTCAGGTATGGCCAGTCCTCCAACTTTCTTCTCATTCCACAATGTGGTGGTCATTCTGAGTCTTTCTTATTCATAATAAATTGTAAAACCAGTCTGTCAACACGACAACATAATTTTCTGTGATTTTGACTGGAATTGCATTGACGCTATAGACCAAGTTGGGAAGAACTGATATCCTGACAGTATTTAATCTTTCTATCTACGAACATGGAATGTCTTTCCATTTATTTAGCTGTTATCTGATTTCTTTCATTAGAGTTTTGTAGTTTTCCTTACATTGATCCTTGCATACGTCCATTGCATTCAGTTTTTCTGGTTCTGTAGTTATCAGAAATTTTCTTGCAAACTTTTATCTTTGGTTTCTAGTGTTGAATTTTGTCCCTCTATTTGCAGCTCTTTGTTATTATTTTAATGGATACATAAGAAAAAAATATATATAATCATAATATAACAAAGCATATTTTAACTTCATGTATTTATTTATAGACAGGGTTTTGCTCTGCACTCAGGCTGGAGTGCAGTGGTACAATCACAGCTCATTGCTGCCCCTAACACCTGGGCTCAAGCAGTCCTCCTGCCCAGCGTCCCAAATAACCAGAATTATAGGTGCACACCACCACACCCAGCTAATTATAAAGAATTTTTTTTTTGCAGAGAGGGAACCTAGCTATGTTGCACAGGCTGGTCTTGAATTCCTGGCTTCAAACAATCCTCCCACATTGGCTTTCCATAGCGCTGGCATTACAGGTATGAGCCACCATGCCCAACATGTTTATAGCTTCATGAATGGCTTTTAAGTCACAAATAAATGATAAAGGAAGGAAAAACCTGCAGAAAATTATGACTGATGGGAAAATAGAAGGTAGTTCCTGAGAATAGTTGTCCCTCTTTGCCTTGCGGAGAGGCAGGCAAGAATGGGCTTGTCAGGAAGAGCTGGGTTCTAATCCCTTTGAGTATATAAATCTCTGTGGTTCTGCTAAAATGTATTTGGAAACTAATCAAGTAGTGTTGTGAGGGTCTGTCATATTTCACATCAGTTTTTAAACTAAAGCTTTCTGTCCTGACAAGTGAGTATAAACTGATTCTCAGGTCTTTCAATATGGTGACAGGTGCTAAGGTAGTTACACTTGGAACATGGCTCAATGCTAAGACTCGCACAACAATTCTGAAGCCTCCAAGCTTGCTGAGAGAAGGCAGGGGCAGTGGTTTTGCCAAAGTGATTCAGCTGAAAACATTTCGCTTTTTTTTTTTTTTTTTAACCCTCCAGTAAAGGAGTTCAAAGCATATTTTATTCTGAAAGCCAAGCAAAGAAAATTCCCTCCAATAACATGGATATTTGATTTTATACTTCTCAGCAAGATAAACTATTCTTTTCTGGGGACTGATGCTAAAACTCTTGCCAACATTCTATTTGGGTTTAATAGGATAGATTACCTTAAAGCTTCCTAGAGTCAAAATAAGCAACCAGGAGAGATTGCTGAAGACAGAGAGTATAAGGTCTTCCAGAAATCACAGAGAAAACTCAAGTTAAGGAGTAAAACCACTTGAGTTCAACTTGATTTCAACCCTCACATTTCCTGGAAATTGTGCATGAAAACCCAGGTTTGGCAATCAATCTGTTAAATAATTGAGCTGAGGTCCAGATGAGCCATGTGTGTGGTGGAGCAGAGGGGGTTGTGGCTGAGAGGGCAAGTGGCCAGATCGCTTAGGTGTGCACATAGTTAAAGGGCCTTACAGGAGTTCAAGGCCAGCCTGGACAACATAGCAAGACCCTATCTCTAAAAAAAAGATATTTTTTAAAAAAATTAGCCAGGGGTGATGGCATGTGTCTGTACTCCCAGAGCTTTGGGAGGGTTGAGGCAGAAGGATTTCTGCCAAGGTTGAGGCCAAGAGCTGAAGGCCAGCCTGAGCAACACAGTGAGGCCTCATCTGTACAAAAATAAAATAAACATAAATTAGCCAGGCATGCTGGCGGATCTTAAAGTCTCTAGTTTTAGCTACTTGGGAGGCTGATGCAGGAAGATTACTGGAGTCCAAGGATTCCAGGCTGCAGTGAGCTATGATTATGCCACTGCACTCCAGCCTGGGGGACCGAGTGAGACCCCAATGCTAAAAATCAAATAAATGCATAGAAAGAAAAACTGGCCTTGAAAGGGATCACACTGAATGAGTGAAGCAGGGTTCTTGGAATGCAGTTTTGATCCACCGCCACTACCACTGTTTATTTGAACCTTGGAAACCACTACAGAGTTTCTCCTTAAATTATCTGAGAAGTCAGTGAATAGCAAGGAAACTGGCAAAATCAGCAGCCGGGTTTCTTTTAATTCAGGCAACTGAGGCGCTGTGCTCTTTCTCTCTTTTCTCTTCTTTACTTTTTTTTTTTTTT
Source organism: Lagothrix lagotricha (assembly GCA_963574225.1). NCBI lineage: Eukaryota > Metazoa > Chordata > Mammalia > Primates > Atelidae > Lagothrix > Lagothrix lagotricha. The sequence continues at coordinate 5,211 of CAUYNB010055613.1, read as the reverse complement.
TTGAGATGGAGTCTCACTCTGTCACCAGAGTGCAGTGGCACGATCTCCACTCACTGCAACCTCCACCTCTAGGGCTCCCAAGTAGCTGGGATTACAGGCACGCACCACCACACCCAGCTAATTTTTGCATTTTTAGTAGAGATGGGGTCTCACTGTGTTGCCCAGGCTGGTCTTGAACTCCTGACCCCAACTGACCTTCCCACCTTGGCCTCCCAAAATGCTTGGGATTACAGACATGAGCCACTGCGCCCAGTGGGCTGTGCTTTTTCTCCCTGACACCAGCTGGTTTACCTTCTCAGGGATGGCTTTGATTTTATTCCCACCTTCCAAGCTGCCATTGGCATGAAACTCCCTCATGTGCCCAGTTCCTGTAGAGAGCCAGGCTGATGCTGGGTCTAAGTGACAGCAGATGGTGTGAAGGAAACTGAGCAGTTTCCTTGAACACCGGCTGAGTCTAAGGTTGGCAGAGTGGCAAATACCCAAGACAGGCTGCAGTTTCCTCTTTGGTCAGGAGGTAGAAAGGGAAGGAAGACGTGGATAAGAGAGGTTTGAACACAGACTTCTCTGGGTGGGTGCCTTACTCTCTAGTTTGTAGAAGAGCAGACAGACTCACCTGGGGCTTGATTTTCTGCAGATAAAGCCGAGCAGCCAAAATCTCTCCAGTTGCCTATCTGATATTACCTGAGTGCCCTAAAGGCATGACTGAAACCAAACTCAGTATCCCCCACCTCTTCTGCAACCAGAAGCCTGAAAGCCGGCCAATACCACCAAGGAGCCTGGATGTTACACCTGAAATACCACCAAGGAGCCTGGATGTGACACCTGAAATACCACCAAGGAGCCTGGATGTTACACCTGAAATACCACCAAGGAGCCTGGATGTTACACCTGAACAAGGAGCCTGGATGTGACACCTCAAGTACCACCAAGGAGCCTGGATGTTACACCTGAACAAGGAGCCTGGATGTTACACCTGAACAAGGAGCCTGGATGTGACACCTGAAAGACCACCAAGGAGCCTGGATGTTACATCTGAAATACCACCAAGGAGCCTGGATGTGACACCTGAAGTGTCACCAAGGAGCCTGTATGTGACACCTGAAGTCCCACCAAGGAGCCTGGATGTGACACCTGAAATGCCACCAAGGAGCCTGGATGTGACACCTGAAATGTCACCAAGGAGCCTGGATGTGACACCTGAAGTCCCACCAAGGAGCCTGGATGTGACACCTGAAATGCCACCAAGGAGCCTGGATGTTACACCTGAAATGTCACCAAGGAGCCTGGAGGTGACACCTGAAATGCCACCAAGGAGCCTGGATGTGACACCTGAAGTCCCACCAAGGAGCCTGGATGTTACACCTGAAATGTCACCAAGGAGCCTGGATGTGACACCTGAAATGCCACCAAGGAGCCTGGATGTGACACCTGAAGTCCCACCAAGGAGCCTGTATGTGACACCTGAAGTCCCACCAAGGAGCCTGTATGTGACACCTGAAATACCACCAAGGAGCCTGGATGTTACACCTGAAATGCCACCAAGGAGCCTGGATGTTACACCTGAAGTCCCACCAAGTAGCCTGGATGTTACACCTGAAATACCACCAAGGAGCCTGGATGTTGCACCTGAAATGTCACCAAGGAGCCTGGATGTAACACCTGAAATGCCACCAAGGAGCCTGGATGTGACACCTGAAATGCCACCAAGGAGCCTGGATGTTACACCTGAAGTGTCACCAAGGAGCCTGGATGTGACATCTGAAGTGTCACCAAGGAGCCTGGATGTGACACCTGAAGTGTTACCAAGGAGCCTGGATATGACACCTGAAATGTCACCAAATAGCCTGGATGTTACTCCTGAAATACCACCAAGGAGCCTGGATGTTACATCTGAATCACTGTCTCCTTCAAGCCAGGAGAGTCACCAGGGCCTACGGAATCTCCTTCCTCAATTTCTCTCAGGTTTGCCCTGTTCTCTATAAGTCACTCTCACTTTCTGAGTTTAGGCCGCCCACATTATTCCCCTGGATCAACGCAAAGTCCTCATAACTCGTCCCAGCCAAGTGCACCAAGCCTTTGGGCCTTTGCACATGCTGGTCCCTCTGTCTGGAACACACTGTCCCCACACTTCCTGGTTATCTTTTTTTTATTTGAGATGGAGTTTTGCTCTCGTCATCCAAGCTGGAGTGCAGTGGTGCAGTCTCGGCTCACTGCAACCTCTGCCTCCCAGGTTTGAGCCATTCTTCTGCCTGAGTCTCCCGGTAGCTGGGATTACAGATGCCCACCACTATGCCTGGCTAATGTTTGTATTTTCAGTAGAGACGGGGTTTTGCCATATTGCCCAGGCTGGTCTCAAACTCCTGACCTCAGGTGATCCGCCAGCCTCAGCCTCCCTAAGGGCTGGGATTACAGGCGTGAGCCACCGTGACTGGCTCCTGATTAACTTATTTTCCTGGAAGCTTTCCTGCCCCTCCAGGAATCCTCATACAAAAAGTATAGATGGGATCTGTCTGTGAAGGCGAATTGTATGCATCAACTTGATGACACCCCAGGATGCCCAGATTAAATATGTTTTCTGGATGTGAGGGGTACCTCCAGATGACACCAGCATTTCAGTTCGTGTACTTATGAAGGCAGATTACCCTTCCCAATGTAAGTGGGCATCATCCAATTCATTGAGAGGGAGAGAGAACGTAAAGGCGGAAGAGGAGGAATCTGCCCTTTTCCTTCCTTCCTGCCTGCTGAGCTGGGTTGTCCCATCTCATCTTCCCCCGTCCTTGGACTGAGGCTTACACCATCAACTCTCGTGGTTCTCAGGCCTTCGGACTCAGAGTGGAATTGATACCACGGGCTTTCCCGGGTCGCTAGCTTGCAGGCAGCCGATCATGGGACCTCTCAGCTTCCCCAATTGCGTGAGCCAATTTCTCATGATCACTCTCCTTTCTCTGGAGAACCCTGAGTACTACAGCGTCAATTTCAGGAATGGAGTTACATTCAGAGAGGGAGGGGAAGTGAGAAAGCTAGAGTAAGTTGGGGTAAGAGCCGCTTCTCTAAGGTTTTCTTTCTCTTTTTTTTTTTTTTAGATAGAGTCTCACTCTGTCACCCAGACTGGAGTGCAATGGTGTGATCTCAGCTCACTGCAACCTCCACCTCCCAGGTTCAAGCAATTCTCATGCCTCAGCCTCCAGAGTACCTGGGATTACAGGTGCACCCCACCACACCTGGCTAATTTTTTGTATTTTTGGTAGAGACGGGGTTTCACTATGTTGCCCAGACTAGTTTCGAACTCCTGGCCTCAAGTGATCCACCCATCTCAGCCTCCTAAACTGCTGGAATTGCAGGCATGAGCCACCGCACCCAGCCTCTAACGTTTTATTTCTTGAAAAAGAAATTGAGGCAGGTGTGGTGGCTTATGCTTGTAATCGCAGCCCTTTGGGAGGCTGAGGCGGGAAGATTGCCTGAGACCAGGAGCTGAGGAGACACCTGGACAATATAGCAAGACCCTGTTCCTACAAAAAATAATAAAATAAAACATTAGCTGAGCATGGTTAATTAGTCCATGTTCACATCGGATTACTCCGTTTTCACACCGCCGATAAAGACGTACCCGAGACTGGGTAATTTATGAAGAAAAAGAGATTTAATGGACTCACAGTTCCACGCGGCTCGGGAGGCCTCACAATCACGGCTGAAGGTGAAAGGCACATCTTATATGGCAGCAGACGACAGAATTAGAAGCAAGCAAAAAGGGAAACCCTTTATAAAACCATCAGATCTTGTGAGACGTATTCACTACCACGAGAACAGTATGGGGAAACTGCCCCGTGTTCAATTATCTCCCACCAGGTCCCTCCCACAACCCGTGGGAATTATGGGAGCTGCAATTCAAGATGCGATGTGGGTGGGGACACGGCCAAACCGTATCACCGTCTATCCCAGCCCAGGAGGGTGATGCACTGAGGCTGTGAAGACCTTGGACCCAGCCAGGGGGACCGATACTGTGGTGTGGTTCTCAGGGAAGGTGATTGGCTTGTCTCTCGGTGAGACGAGAGCCCAGCTCCATGGCACCAGATGCTGGCCAACCTGGCTTGTCAGAGAGGGTAAAGAATTCCTGGACAGGCCAGAGAAACTAAAACAAAAAACATATAAGCACAGAGCATCCCTGATTTTGACAAAGGTATGAGAAACAGGGGAAGAAGGATGGGAGGTGGAGGAAATTTATATTTTTAAAATCAAATATAAAACATAATTTTATATTTATAAAGCACCTTTCCCAGAGAGAAGAGACCGGGAAGCATGAGAATTCTGTGCCACCAGACGATTTGTGTATCTGAGTCATGGGAGGTCATCTGGTTTGTTCAGTTACTTCTTTAGCAAATATTTTCTAAGCACCTACTATGTGCAGGGCACAGTGTTAGATGCTGGGAATGCAGCGATGTGCAAAATAAGCTGTGGTGTGGCTGAGGAAGATTATTTCGATTCTTTCAGCCACACTGCTGAGGCCATTTGTCCATCCGAGGCCACAGATGAGGTGGAGTCTGTGCACAGCCCCTCTACACCCCACACAGCACGACCCATGTCCTCCCTTATGGGACAGCACTGTAGACACCTCCCATGCCCCTACTCCCCATGTTCTGTTTGTCTTCTGATGGAGTCTCACCGTGTCACCCAGGCTGGAGTGCAATAGCGTGATATCAGCTCACTGTAGCCCCTACCTTCCAGGTTCAAGCGATTCTCCTGCCTCAGCCTCCTGAGTAGATGGGATTACAGGCGCCCTCCACAACACCCAGCTAATTTTTATTTTTATTTTCTGTATTTTTAGTAGAGACAGGTTTCACCATGTTGTTCAAGCTGGTCTGGAGCTCCTTGAATCTGACCCACCTGCCTCAGCCTCCCAAAGTGCTGGGATTACAAGTGTGAGTCGATACACCTGGCCCCACATTCTGTTTCAAATACCCTAGCTTGGCTGTAATGAATACATTTTAAACAATCATGCTAACTCCATTTTGCCCACCTGAGCTATGTTGCCCACCCTGAGCTATGCAGGGCATTTTGTTCTGAGAGCTTGTGGTCTGAGACACCTGGCATCTTTGTAACCAATTTTCTGAGAAACAGGGCCCACTGGCCCATACATCCTGTACCTGCAACTGTGTAACTGCCTCCCCCACATCCTAAGTAAAAAACAACTTCAAATAAAATTTTGTTATAAAA
>CAUYNB010055612.1:0-20849 GCA_963574225.1 Lagothrix lagotricha | reverse complement strand
TTCACTATTGTTATTTTTGGAGCTAGTCTCAGTTGTTCAAAGTGAAGTGCAGTAGTGCAGTCATGGCTCACTGCAGCCCAGCCTCCTGGGCTCAAGTCATCCTCCCACTTCAGCCTCCCTAGTAGCTAAAATTACAGGCTTGTGCTGCCATGACCAGCCAACTTTTAAATTTTTTGTAGCGATGGAATCTTGCTTTGTTGCCCAGGCTGGTCTCAAACTCCTGGGCTCAAGCAATCCTTCTCCTCAGTCTCCAAAGGTGCTGGGATTACAGGCATGAGTCCACTATTATTAATAATACGGTGAGTGTGCGCCACTACACTTTGGAGAGGCATATTGATATAGTGGAGTGGTCAAGATGGTGGAAGTTTCATAATCTTCATATTAGGAACAGTGGAGAGAACTTTAATCTGGAGCAGATTTAGTGAGGTTGGAGGAGTGGTGAATATCTTCAAATATTTGCAGGGAAATCAAACAGAAAAGAAGTCAGTTGGTTTTGCCACCTCAAAGGGTACAACTAGAACCAATTGGGAAAAATTTCAAAGCAGCTTTCAACTTCAAGTAATGGATTTTTAAATAATGAAGAGTTTTGAAGATCTTGCTTTTCCTATCCTTAGGGATGTTCTAAGTATGAGTTAGCATTTGTAAAGAATATAATTAAGACTATTCAGATTCCTAAAGTGTGTGTGTGGAAAGGTGGGGGTCAATTAAAATGGAGTCACTAACCAGAAGCCTGCAAGCCGCAACCCAACAGTAAAAGCGTTTGTCCAGCTAATCAATTCTTCTAAACAATTTGAATTCAAACGCCTTTAGGCAGAACATTCACTCCTCAATTAGCCACAGGCTACACCTCTCCTCTTATGTATTTCACTTGCCTGCACTCCTCAAGGCATTTAGTTTACCACCCCTAGTAGGTACTCTAAATCCTTTGCTTCTGTGAGTATCATTTATTCATTCAGATGCTTAGTGAGCACCTACTGTGTGTCAAGTATTGTGCAACCTACTAAGATAGAAATTCACCTGACAGATGGCCTCTCTGCTGTCGAGAAGCATACAGTGAAAGTGTGTGCAGGAGTGTTGAATGAATATACATTGAAAGAGGAAATATGGGTTCTGTAATTAACTCCAGAAGGTCTTGAGACCAGGTGATGTTAACAGCAGAGTGCTTTGGCTTGTTAAGAGGAAGAACTTTCATAATCCAGTTTGAAAGGAAGAGAATGGACCTTACTGGAAGGATTGAGTTTCCCCCAGCAGACTGGTGTAGGCAGTGCCAGCACGCACATCCATCAGGGGTGCTATGGAGGAGATTCCAGCTCTCCAGAAGTAAATAGGTGGCTTCAGTATCTCCTTCCTACTTCAATTGTTAGCAGCAGAATGTATCCGAGTCATGTGGCACCAAAGTATGTTACCAGAGGCAAACCTGTACAGGTCTGCAGACACCTCATTTCTTCCCTGCTCAGAAGAAAGAATTCAAGTGAGGGGCATAAGGCAGAAGGAGAGATGAAGGCAGGAGTGAAGGGAAGTAAAGTACACTTGGAAGAGGGCAAAGCAAACAACTTGAGAGATCAAGTGTGAGGTCTGACCTTTTGACTTAGGTTTTATATGTTGGCATACTTCTGGGGTCTTGCATTACTTCTTTCCTGATTCTTCCCTTGGGGTAGGCTGTCTATATGAGCAGTGGCCCATCAGCACTTGGGAGGGACTACGTGCGCACTGTGTTTACTAAAGTTGTATACATGCTCACTTGAGGTGCTTTTCTCCTTACCAGTCCAGTGTTCCTACAGGGAGCTCGTCTGCCATTTTGCTTTAGTGGGCATGCTTGAGCCCACTCAACCAACTCCTGAGGTCTTATCAGGAAGCTGCTGATCACCAGTTTCAGATGTTTCTGTCTATTGGGGGACTTTCTCATCTATTGGGTGCCTTTCCCTGGTACTGGCAGTAACCAATTACTATTTTAGAAAGACAATTAACAACTGCCTGACCCATCACCTGATGGTCTCCTGACATTGCTGATGTGTGTTGCAGGGGAGCCCTCACCTACTCTGCTTATTTCTGGCTAGCCACCTACTGTAACATAAGAACCTGTCATCTTTGGATTTCATGTAGAAGAGCTACAAGGGAAGAAAGCGGCATTTGAAGAAATTGGGTAGTTAGAAAACTAACATTGTCGGCCCAGCGCAGTGGCTCACACCTGTAATCCCAGCACTTTGGGAGGCTGAGGTGGAAGGATCACAAGATCCAGAGATCAAGACATCCTGGCTAGCATAGTGAAAGCCTGTCTCTATTAAAAATACAAAAAATTAGCTGGGCGTGGTGGTGCGCACCTGTAGTCCAGCTACTAAGGAGGCTGAGGCAGGAGAATCACTTGAACCTGGGAGGTGGAGGTTGCAGTGAGCTGAGATCGCGCCACTGCACTCCAGCCTGGGTTACAGGGCAAGACTGTCTCAAAAAAAAAAAAAAGAAAGGAAAGAAAACATTGTCTCCTCACAAAAGGAAAATAGGAACCATAGGATATGGATTTTTTTTTTTAGCTGTTTTCTTTTTCCTTCAGTATTTATTAGGGGAGGGAGTGTTTTACCCCCATTCTGATGTTCATAATCTATTATAAAGCATTTACTGAATGAATATTTTGTACTAGATACTGTGTTCAGTGTCCTGTGTACAATAGTTTATTTCACCCTCGTGGTACTCTGAGTACCCCCATTTTATGGATATGGAAACTGAGGTTCAGAGAAAATCCTCACTTAACTGCTGGAGCCTAGTGTCAGTCCCTGTTCTCTGCGTCCCAAGGCATGGCTTTAACTGCCACAATCTACTGCCCTATCAATATTCTTCAAGTGAGAGGGTTTAGCAATTTTATTTCCCTTTTCTCCCGCCTTCTCCTGAGTGTGGTGTTGTCTCTTCTCTGTTCTCACCACTTCCTGTCCTGGTCTAAACTCTTGCCATCTGGCCAGGACTCCTCCTGCTTGCTCTCTCCATTTCTGTCCCATTTATTCCTGGATTCTGCACCTCTTGCTGCCTGTCAACCTTTTCTTTCTCCCACCAGTTTTCCTTCCTGCTGCTTAAGCAAGTCTCCTCATCTTTTGATTATTCGGCTATTGGGGAGGCAAACTCGTTCAGGCAGCAGGTGTTCTAATAACTGAAATAGCAGCGGAGCAGAGCAGTGGAAAATAGAAGGTTGAGGCTTTGAATTAGGAGATGGAGTTTTTAAAAAAGAGGTGTTTTATTGATGCTAAGAAATTTAAAAAATTATCTTCCCATATGGCCTGCTTCAGCTCACTGAGGACCTGGGCAGCTGCCGGCGCCCACTTGAATTTGTCTCCATGGAACAGAGCGACACACTGATTCGTGCCTCTAAGTGTTGCTTCCACTCCTTCTACAAAGAAAGGCTTGTTAGTTTTGGAGGGGCATACAATTTGGTATAAAGTTTATAGGAAACTGTGCCTGAAGAAGCTGTTCCCGAGGTTGGGCATGAGGTAACATTCATCCTTAGTGACATTTTCAAAATACGTGTGCAAATAACTAACTCCAAATTTGTTGGTGTAGAAGTTGATTGGTATATGAGGAGTGTGTGTTTGTATGTAAAGAGAGGGTTTTTAAAATGATTATTAAAAGGCTAAGATTTATTAGGTGCTTTCTATGTACCAGACACTGCTTCATACTCTACATATAGCATCTATACCTACATATACATACACACTATATATATATAGCTTCATAGTATATATATATGAGATATATACACACACACATATATGTAGTGTGTGTATATATTTACATATATGTATATATTTATACATATATATGTATAATGCATAGTTGATCCTATGTTCACAGAGCTTACAGTCTATTGGGAAAAATCAAATGATTAATAAAGAAATTGCTATAAAGTCTAATGTACATTAGGGTAGCAAATCGCAGGAAGATAGAAACCAAATGTAAGATTCTTAGGAAAAAGAAGGAGTAGCCAGGTGGAGATGGGGGACAAAGTTTTCCAAAAAGAAACACTTTGAGCAGAGTGATAAGCCAAGGAAAACACTTACTATAGGCTAATAAAGATCAGAGCCATAGAGACTTGAAGTCAGTGACTGAGAAAACACAGTCATGAGGCAGTGAAGGCCAAAGACAGAGCATACGCAAATTTTGCACATAGACGAGCGTTCAAATCCTGGCTTGACCATTCACCAGCTGTGTGACTTTGGGCAGATTACTTGCTCTGAGTTTTCCCATCTGATATAGTTTGGCTGTGTTCCCACCCAAATCTCATCTTGAACTATAGCTCCCATAATTCCCTCCTGTTGTGGGAGGGACCCAATGGGATATAATTGAATCATGGGGGTGGTTTTCCCCATACTGTTCTCATGGTAGTGAGTAAGTCTCACGAGATGTGATAGTTTTATAAGCAGAAACCCTTTTCAGTTGGCTCTCATTCTCTTCTCTTGTCTGCCACCATATGAGATGTGCCTTTCACCTTCCACCATGATGGTGAGGCCTCCCCAGCCACATGGAACTGTGAGTCCATAAAACCTCTTTCTTTTGTAAATTGCCCAGTCTCAGGTATATCTTTATCAGCAGTATGAAAATGAACTAATACACTATCTGTAAAGGGAGATGTTAGTAACAACACCTGACTTTCCCAAGGCTAATTGTCAGGCTTGCAAATTATGAATGCAAAGTCCCAAAACCAGTTCTGGCACATGGCACCACTACCCACCAGCTTCTCAGGCCTGAAACTTGAGAATCATCCTTGATTCTTGATGTTTCCTTACTCTACCCACACACACCAGATTGGCTAACAAGTCCTTTTTGTAGTCCCCCAAAATATCTCACAGATTTCTTCATTTATCTCTATCCCCAGTACTATGATGTGAGTCTAAGCCACTGCCATTTCCCACCTGCACTACAGAACCCCTACCTGGTCTCCCTGCTTCCACTCTCTGCTCCATCTAACCTCTAATCCATTCTTCACACTTCAGCTAGAGTCATCTTCTAAAAACACGAAGCACTTGTCAGCCTGCTGCTTCAAACTCTCCAATTACTTCTGGTTCCTAGTAGTAAATTTCCTACCAAGGCTCACCTTGCAAGATCCGGTCTCTCCGTGCCCATAGCCTCGTGGCCCAGTCTTTGCTTACTAAGCTCTGGCTGCAGGCTAGCTGCTTCATCCTTCCAGTTTTAGCTGTTAGGCCACCTCCTTAGAGAGGGTCCTCTCTGACCACAGCCTCTAAAGCCTCCTGTGTTCATTGCTACCATAGCGCCTTATTTCTTCCATTCCCAGCCATTATTACAATTAGTTAATATACATTTATTTGGGTGCTTACTAGATGAAATACCTACCTTCCTCACTGGATTGGCTGCTCTTTGAGACCCAGAACTATTCTGGTAGAGGCTCGATGAATTTCTAAAGTAGCAGAGAAATTAAAGCTGGGCCTTCAATAATTGATAACTATTGTTTATTAATACCTGTCAGAGAGACTGTTGTAAAATGTCTGCTTATGAGCATTTGGTAAGAATTTCTGTCTCCACTATTTGCCTCAATTTCCAAAGCAGGAAGGCTGACAGCCACATAGAAGGCTTTACTCTGGCAGAGAAAGGGAAGGCCATTCTGAGTCGGTGGCTCTCCCAGAGAAAGATGCCCCCAAAGCCCCTGACATTGGACCCATGCAATACATAATTTCTAGGCAAGTCCTTGGTATGTCTTTTTGTTGCTGTTGGAAACTTGAGGATCCAAGGACATTCATCACCAGAGAAGTGGTTGCTCATACACACACACACATGCGCGTGCGTGTGCGCGCGCGCACACACACACACACACACACACACACACACCGGTGTTAGCAGCTGGCATTTCTGCCTCAAGGATTTTTACATTTATAAGGTAATAATAAAAACGATATTCGAGACCTGCAGATGGTCTGTCCTATAGAGATAAATGTTGACTGCAAACTCCAACATGAAAGTGAGATTGTCTAGAAGTGTTACCAGGTAATTTAAGGTCCCACAGTGGATGTCCCTGCAGATACCTTGGCAAGTCAATTCTGTTTTATTTCAGACAGGAAATAAAACTTGCCTGATTGGACTTTCTTTCTCCTGACAGAAATGAGGAGCTGTCACAGTGAATCACAAGAGCCAAGGCTGGCAGGGCTGGCAAAACACACCAGAAGTCCAGCTTCTGGGATGCTGTCTTTGAATTTGAAGTTAGGGTCAGGTTTTAGGACTTGCAGTTTGTTGGCTATTCAGAATTGGTCAGTTCTTCCCCTCCAGACAGCCTCTTGCCTCTTAGTGAATGAGGCTCTGAGGTATCTTTTCTAAGTGTGTGCATTTAAGAGTAGAGCTTTCAATACTGAGAAGCAGTGAAACACAGAACAAGGCCAATGATAGAATGATAATTTTCAGCAATTGGATTCTCTAAAACAACACTATGCAATAGAACTTGCTCTGACAATGGAAGTGTTCTGTATCTGTGCTGTCCAACATGGTAGCCACTAGGCACATATGACTGTTGAGCCCTTGAAATATTGCTAGTGCAAATAAGAAACCCAGTTTTTAATTTAAATTTGAATAGCTGAATGTGGCTACTGATTAACCCATTGGACAGCACAAACCTAAAATATTGTACAACTGGGTTTGAAAGGGCAAGAATGATGTGAGGACACAAAGGTGGAGTGAGAATATTTAAGAGAAGGTAGCCTGGCCCAGTGGCTCACGCCTGTAATCCCAGCACTTTGGGAGGCTGAGGCCAGTGGATCACCTGAGGTCAGGAGTTCAAGACCAGCCTGGGCAACACAGTGAAAACCCATCCCTACTAAAAATACAGAAAATTAGCTAAGTGTTGTGGTGGGTGCCTGTAATTCCAGCTACTTGGGAGGCCGAGGCAGAACTCTTGGATCTGGGAGGTGGGGGTTGCAGTGAGCTGAGATGTTGCCATTGCATCCAGCCTGGGCAACAAGAGCGAAACTCCATCTCGAAACAAGAAAAAGCGCAGGTACTCCAGGAGGTTTAACCAAGCAGTTTGAGAGGGAATATCCCTAGCAATTAAGAACATACTCTAGTGTGAGTGAGATCTGTATTCAAATCCCAGCTCTGTCATGTTCCAGCTTGGAATTTGGGCAAGTTACTTCTCCAAAATTCACATTTCTCATGTGTGAAATGAGGATAACAAAGGAACCTACTCCCAGGGCTGTTTTAAGTATTAAATGAGGTCTATATGAAAGTCCTTAATACTGTGCCTGGCATAAGTTATTATCTTAGCAACTTTGACATATTATCTTTTAATATGAAATATGATCACCTCGTATATCTAAACCCACGTCTGGATAGCAGTGTTGGTGAGCTTTGTGATCAGAGAGAAAAAGATAAGAACCAAGACAAACTTTTCCTCTGCCAGAACTGACTGGTCTCATGTGACTGTGCTGAAGTACACCTATAAGCAAAAAAATACTACCATGCTTCCTTAGCCATGAATAACTAGTGATGCCGCTGTCTCACAAAATAGATGTTCTGTGACAGTGCAGTATACTAGACCACTTATAATTATAGAATGAAAAAGCTGGATAAGATCTTGAAGACCAGTGATTCTTAAGCTTTCATGTACAAACAAATCGCTTGAAGAGCCTGTTAAGATGCAGGTTCTAATTCATTTGGTCTCGGTGGAGGCCAGGATTCTGCATTTCTGCCAGGCCCCCAGCTCTCCCGGTTGCTCCTAGTCTAGGGTCCATACTTAGAGTAACAAGGCTTTAGAGCACCTAGGTCATAAGACCAATAGCCTCTTTTTCAGATAGGGAAATGGAGACCCACAGAGGTAGATCTAAGGTCATGGGACGATGAGAAGTAGAGCCAAGGCTAAATAAAACTAAGGTCCCCTATTGTCTGCTCCCTGTCTGGGGCATTTCTGTACTTCACCAGGTAGCAGCAGTCTCTTGCATTACGTGACACTCAGCAGTTTGCAAAATGACATTCTGTCATGTCCTTTGTCTACTTGTCAGCCAAGGATAACAAAGGGCAGAGATTTCTCCACTTGTTCATACTATCCTGGTTGGTGACCGCTAGTTAAGCTGGAGTAGAAATTCAAATATGCTGACTCTTTTCGCAGAGTACCTTCCGTTATATCACAGCGCCTCTGTTGCTTCATTTTTCATGTTGGGAAAGCTCCAGGCTGGATATGATGATGGCCAACAACATAAGCCTTTATAAAGACTTTGGGGTCAGTCTGCGTAGGAGACCACACAGCAAAAACATGAAGGAATGGAAAAAGTCAGGTACCTTTTCTTTCTTTTTTCTATATCACGAGCAAGATTCTAGAGCCATTTTACAAGCTAAGCAATACCTTAAAGGTTGTACGCAAGCTGTTTCCTGGAGGTATGTTTTGTTCCTAGGGATCCTAAAATTAATGGCAGCTCCTGGTAGGACAGGTGGAAATGAAGTATCAAACTGTCCGGGAAAAGAAAATGTTTCCTTGGTAGGCCTGAGCCTACACAGTTTCTTAAAACAACTTGGTGGGAGAGATTGAAACTTAGACAAGTCTGGGCCCTATCACTGATTCTAGGCAATCTTGGATAAAGGTGTGTTTGTGCTTATGCATATGTGTGTATGTGCACTTAACACACTGTCTCCCTGGCTTCTCCGTATGTTCAGTGGCACACTCAGTTCAATTTGTCATCCATCAAATCTCACAAATGTATTTTCACGATGAGTAAAATGTTACCTGCAAGCCTCCCAGAAAATTCCAAAAGATTTGGCCTTTTTCTTGATGTTACTTCTTTATCGGCTTTAGCTGCCAAGGTAGGGATTTGACACTTTCTAGATCTCTTCCATCATGTGATTTGGATTCTAGGAAATAAATGATAAGAACTAGGAACTCAATGAGCTGCTGATAATTAAGGGAATTTGGGGCCTCTGCCTGTCTGGTGTAGATCACAGGTGAAGCAACACATTTAGAACTCCCAACTGGCAAACACAGCCTTCCCCTTAAGCCGCGTCCCCTCTGCATAGTCTCAACTTGTTGGGATGCCTGGTTAGCCAGTAAGGTATCACTTATATAAAATACCACTTTTAAACCACTCCATTTTTTTCCCTCAGGTGCAATTTGTAGTACAGGCTCATCTGCTTTACTATGTTCCATTGCTTTACTATGTTCCATTGCTATCAATGAATTATAAGACCAATGCAAACACAGAACTCATTGGATAAAGAGGGCTTTGGCTAGAGCAAAAATTAAAGTATGTTAGGCAATGTCACTCCATCTTCTGCTCAAATATCTTGGATAAATGAGGAATCATCTATCTGCTTTCCATTTTCAAAACCATTGATTTTTGTTGCAATTAGACAACAAAGACCTAGACCAGGCAGGATTCTTCCTCTACTTTTGAAAACAGCATTCAAGGATCCCAGCTGTTTTATTGACTTTTTCTAATTCCAAGGGTTGCGGGGAGGGGCGAATGTTCCTTGAGTCAGCATGCCATCATTGCTGGATAAAGAAGAGTGCTTCTGCGGTCTAGGGAAAGGTTTGCAGATGACTTCATGTGCAAATGGCTCAGGGTCCCCAAATGGTTTCTCAGTCCTCAACTTTCTATGTAATAAGAGCCATGGCTATTTCTGAGCACAGTTTGACCTGCATTCTATTGATCTAAGCATTTGGCTAATCACTCTCTGCAATTAAATCCTTCTCCTTGCAATAAAGTTAATCTCTTCCCAGCACATAAAATCTGACCTCACAGCTTGAGGAGGAGAATTGCTGTTGTTTATGCTGCCATCTTGGGACCCAACAGCTTTATTCTGAAGGCTGAAGCAACTCTTGGAGTTTGAGAAGTTATACTCCCCTCAAACTAAAGTGTTAGAATGCTTTCTTCACTTCTGGATGTGAAGCCCCACCTAGGCTGCCTTGTTTCTGCCCAGCCTCATTTCTTCTCCAGAACTCATTATGGAGTGTGAAACACTGAACATTATGCTTTTCCTCAGGGGAACTGCTCCTCTTTGATTTCAAGGCCATTTGCACATATTTTGCAATGATTCTGTTTACCATTTTTGTTCCAGTTTGAAGCGATTTGTGTCTAATATGTAATAGTATCAGAAAATCCACAGTCTCCATCCTACCTTCAGTTTAAGCTTTCTAAGGGACTCCTCATGGCTTCTAAAGAGATTCTGATTTTGTCTTTCTAAACAACATCGCAAGAGTCAATAATTCATTTGGCAAATATTTATTGAGTGACAAGTTACAGCCCTGCCTCTGAAGGTGTTTATGGTGTTATTGACAATACAGTCAATTTTAAATGCAATGGATCAGAGCAGGGGTGGAGGGAATGGAGGGGAGAGAGCAGGCAACAGAACTATGAACTTTGTACACAGATGGCCTTGGGTTCCAGTCCCGGGTCTGCCAGATGCTAGTAGTGACACCTGGAGAAAGTCACTGGTCTTCTTTAAGCATCAATTTCCTCTCTTTTTTTTTTTTTTTTTTTTTTTTTTTGAGACAGCGTCTCACTCTGTTGCTCGGGCTGGAGTGCAGTGGTGCGATCTTGGCTCACTGCAGCCTCCACCACCCGGGTTCAAGCAATTCCCCTGCCTCAGCCTCCTGAGTCGCTGGGACTACAGGCACACACCACACGCCTGGCTAATTTTTTTTGTATTTTGGCCAGAATGATCTTGATCTCCTGACTTCACGATCTGCCCACCTCGGTCTCCCAAAGTGCTGGGATTATAGGCGTGAGCCACCATACTTGGCTCCTTTCATCTTTAAAAACAAAGATGAAAGTACCTACTTCATTGGGTTATTGGAGGATTAAATAATGTATCTTAAGATGCCGATAACAATGCCCAGTGCCTAGGAATTAATGCTCGATAAATGTTAGCTCGATAAATGTATAGCTGTGATTATAATTATATAATTATTACCTGATTTTCTCACAACAACTGTACGAAGCAGGTACTGTTATTTCCCCTACTTTGCATATGGAAAAACCAAGGCCTAGAGAAGCAAAATAATTTGCCAAAAATCGCATAGTTTATAAGTGTCATACTTAAACCCAGGGAATACCTAACTTGGGCTCGTATCCTTTACCATTACCCTAGGGTGACTGGGCTAAGCTTTCCTTATGTTTTCAGGAACTGCATATGTCAAAGGGCTTTGAAAAATTTAATTTCCTAGGCCTGCTAATGATGACTTAAATAAAGCCACATGACTTAGCTAGAATATAATATTTTCAAATATTCAGTCTATTGTGTTTTCTTCTCCTGATACCCGGTATTTCTCTTAACATAAATAAATTTTATTAAATGCCTAATTAAAACTGGTTAGATTCTCACTTATAACCATTCTCAGTTCTGAATTTAAATTTAATGATATGTTAAAATATTAATGACCTTTATCTTTAAAGGTGTCTAAATTGTACTAAAATTAACAAATGTGTCTGATAATCCCCAGCACTGTCTTAAAACATTCCCTCACACGAGGCATTTGCTGGGGCTTACTTAGTTCTAATGTCAGGCTTCAGACAGTACTGAGAAATACACAATGTAGGGAAATTTTGCATTACAAATTGCCTGGGGATTTGATCTCCTAATACTTAAAAAGTGTTCTAATTTCAGCTAAATAATAGTAGCTATAAAGCATTTAGACATGGATGGCGTTAGGCATGTGCTCCATGGAATAAATATGTTTCTGAGAGAGAAGTAACATTTGGAGCATATGAAGGAAGCAATTCATAAGCTGAATTTCAGTCCTCCTCTCCCTGTGTATTCTGCTTTCTCTGATGTGAACATTCCTTATGGCTCTGGTTCCAGCTCCTTGAACATATTATTAATGTTGATAGTGAGGACAGGAGTAAAATTTATCTGAAGCTTAATTCTAATAGCCAGGTTGGACTCCTTCCAATTCCCCAGAAGTCCTGTGGGTTCAAAATACTTGCATAACTAATGCTGGCTTCTGAGCCTTGGGGCACAAGTTAAAGGCTTGATCTCCTTTTCTTGTAAGCATGTCCTTTGTGGAAAGACCTCACTATATCCTTATCCCACCCCCACCATGATTTGGAATGTCCAAGATGAGGAAAAACTGTTTACCAACCTACTGACAAAGCCCTCCTTGTAGGAAACCCCATGTCTTATCTGGCTAAATAACTTGGACCATATGTTTAGGTCCCAGAGCTTGGGATTTTTCAGAACAAGCTGAAATGTACCTATTTGCATCACCTGGGGATATTGAAATTCCAAGCACAAGTTCATTTTCACATAACTCATTATCCTCACTTGGATTTGGTGCTTAATGTGAACTTTGACAACAGATGGAATGAGATGATGCTTCAGGAGCACTTACTAATTCTTTTGTGTTCACAAATACACACAAATAGTGATAATATGCACTCAAATTTCCAAAGCTAGGCAGTGCCCTCAGGTATTCATTTGCCACCCCCCTGTTGAGCTCTTGGGTAGAATTTAATTATCCAACAAATTTGGAGATAGAGATAGCTATGCCAGATGTTGGGTACTGACCCAGACATTTCCAATGGAAGGATCTGATGCATTCTAGAGAGAGAAGGGAAAGCAAATTTGGGAAATAAGACTCTGGATTGGAGAAAAGGGGGTGTGAAACTGGGACTAGAGCTTGAAATTTGTGGTAAGTTCCTCAGAGTCAGATATTACTCCTTAAGCTCCAAGAACCACTGGGTATTTGTGAGAGTCATTCAGGAAGGTCTGAGAATATCGCCTGCACCTCAGTTAGTCATAAAGAATCTCATCATTTGGACCAAGCCGAGGAGGCAGCTTTTGCCTGTTTGCAATAAAAACAGAATTACCCCGTTGATTTGAATGACAGATACATGCAGCTGCTCCTCCCTTTCATTCCAGCATGGTTAAGTGGGGCCACTTGGAGCACTAACTAATCTTCGAATTTGGGCTTAGCTTCGGAGAAGTTGTTATTGCAATTATAATTTGTTATTAATAAAATGTATTAATAGGATTATGATAATAGCCAAGATTTATTAAGTGTGGATTCTGCACCAGGCACTGTGCTAAGCACTTGTACATCCCTTTCACTCTCATAGCACCCTTATTAAGTAGGTAATTATAATATTCCCATTTTATGGGTGAGTGAATAAAGCTCAGTCTTTTAACATAAATGCCTAAGGTCCTACAGCCAATAAGAGGCAGAAGCAGGCAGCCTGACCCCACAGCCTGTATCTTCCCATCACCCTCACCATGAACTAGATTTACTGATGGTGATTTCTCCAACCAGGGGCATCTGCTGTGCTCCAGTCTCCACTCAAAAGGTTGTAGAGGGGCCCTAGTTTTTTTCTAGTTTTATCATATATTTGACAGTTAAAATTGTGTATATTTAAAGTATACAACTTGATTTGATGTATATGTTGTAAAATACTAGCCAAAGTCAAATTAATTGACATATCTATCACCTCACATAGTTACCTTTTTTGCTGTGTATATATGGCAAGAACACTTAATATCTGTCCTCTTGGTAAATTTCAAGTCTACAATTACACTAATGTTAACTATAGTCACATTGTAACTATAGTTAACTATGGTCAATAATGTTAACTATAGTCACAATTGTAGTCACTAAAGTCTACAATTAAAGTAATGTTAACTATAGTGCATCAGATCTTCAGAACTTATTCATTTTTGCGTAACTGAAGCTTTGTACCCCTTAACCAACATTTTCTCATTCCCCATCCCCTCAACCCCTGTTAACCACTATCCTTCTCTGTTTTTATGTTTAACTATTTTAGATTCCACATATAAGTGGGATCAGTCAGTATTTATCATTCTGCATCCAACTTATTTCACTTTGCATAATGTCCTCCAGGTTCATTCATGTTGTTGCAAATGGCAGGATTTCCTTCCTTTCAAAGGCTGAATGATATCCTAGTGTATATACACACACATATATACAACTGTGTCTATACAAGTGTGTATATATGTGTGTGTATATATGTACACATACACCACATTTTCTTCATCTAGTCATCTGTTGACAGGCATTTACATTG
Organism: Lagothrix lagotricha; assembly: GCA_963574225.1. NCBI lineage: Eukaryota > Metazoa > Chordata > Mammalia > Primates > Atelidae > Lagothrix > Lagothrix lagotricha. The sequence continues at coordinate 6,864 of CAUYNB010055612.1, read as the reverse complement.
CTTCTACATATGGCTATTGGGAATGGTATTGCAATGAACATGAAAATATGGGTCTCTCTTGGAGATCCTGGTTTCATTTCCTTGGAGAGGCCCCTATCTTGAACCCTGAGTCATTCCTGCCCCATCCAAGCATAGCTGATTAGACTGAAGGGCAGGAGTACAGAAATGTAGTCAATCCATAGATGGGCTTATGACTTTTTATGTGACCTAGTCCCCTCTGTCCCCCCAAAAAAAATTTAGCTGAGTCTATCAGATTTCTTCTCTTGGGAGTTGACCCTAGAAAAAAATACCATCAGGGTATTTAGCTCTGAGAACTGAAGATGGAAGAAGACTGTGAGATCAAGTCTGAGCTGTGAAGTAATGAGGCAGCAGTGACTATGAAAAAGCAGATAAAACTCATTTGGTAGAGAGAGCATTAGAGAGTGCCCACCAAGAAGAAGAAGGGTCTTGAGGAAGAAAAGAAATAGCCAGCAGCCTGCAATGCCCCGTGGTACACGGGAATCCTTACAATATACAGTTGGAAGAATGAAGTGAGATAATTTATTTAAATTACCCAGAAGAATGCCTAATGCATAGATAGGTAATCAGTACAAGTCAGTAATACTATTTTGATTATTAGAAATTTTAATATAATTAACTTTTATTTGGAAATTACAGGATATTCTCTCATTTCCAGTTTATCAAGATGCATGGAGCTAGAGCTATGAAAAGCCATATTCTTCCTTTCATCATTGAATTGGGTTCCTTCATTGTTATAATAATTCAAATTTCAGCTTATGATTATCTTCTGAGTTTTTTTTCAGATCGATTCCACACCCACTAATGAACTATCGTGTTGAGCAATGGGAGAACTATTCCCATAATCTGTTTTCCTTCAATCCGCCTTCTGATGCTAATGAGAAGTACCATGGAGACATCAGCCATTAGTATACATAGGCTGGTATAAATCATGGCCTATGGATCATTGAGCATCTTTGTTGTAAAACAAATGGCCTGTGGTCAGTTAATCATACAAAGAAACATCTCCAGGGCCTCCTGGCTTTATTCATAACCCCTAAATTCGTTTGCAGTTTTATAAACAGAACATCTGTTAAAATATGCAGAAATTACAATCATTGTCATTAGCAGAGAGCTATATAGCTGTGGCAGATTTTTTCTTAAGCTTTTGCTGGTGATCTCCTCTATCTGTGATTCATGCTTCATTCCCAGTCTTGCTGAATCTCTTTTGTTCACCTCTGTTCTTTTGGGTTGCAGCACTTTTAACCCAAGACTCATGAGTGGATATGTGTTTTCTCAGGCTAGATTGGCACCATGCCATCGTGCAGCATGGCAGACTGACTGTAGCCTGTCGATACCTCTTTACAAAATTGTATATTTTGGTGTTCAGTATGTATATCTTCCAGCAGCCAGAAGCTAAGAAACCCTAATTGGTTTCACACCTCTTTTACTGACCTTGTACCCTTATACTACTGGCATTTAACCAAAATGGAGATCCCCACTACCACCAGCAGCAACCCAAATCTTTCACATTTATTCTCTTTCTCTCTCTCTTTCCATTAAAATTTGTACTGTGCTAACAATTTAAATTAGGCTAGTGCAAATAACAACTTAGTCAAAGACAAGGAGAAATAGGTTCATTGCTAGAAAACAAGATTTGCTCTTAGAACCTCGATTGGTTTCCTCATCGTTTAGTGAAGGAATCATTACTCCGTCTAAGAACTGGGGAGCAGGTAAACTTTCTTGGGCCATTGCTTTGTTCTGCCTGCCCTGGAATGGGAATCAGGGAACATTTTCTACTGATATTGAAAAGTCACCTCAGAGTATTCAGTGTATCTGTCACCTATTTTTATATATACGGTTTTATAAATTCTCAAAGTCACTCTGGTTGAATCTGAATAGATCCTTTTAAACAGGCTCACAAGGAAAAAGAAGACAGCAGTGAAGTGGCTAACATAGCAAACTCTGAGGTCAGACAGATGTGGACCTGATTCTCAGATCTATTTGTTAGCTCTATACCCTGGAGAAAGTTAACTCCTGAAGCTACAATTCCCTTCTATAGTATTAGTGCCTACCTCATCAAGTTATTGATAGGATTCAAAGAGATAATCCAAGCAAAGCACCTCGCTATGTGCCTCTAGCATTGTTAAGTGCTGAGTCAATATTTATTTTTACTGTTGATAATTTTTTTGTTTGTTCTCAGTATCAATGCATAATTAGATTGTGTTAGGTGTTGATTTTATCATTAGTAGAACATTCTTTCAATAAAGTACTTATTTAAATGATAGCATTCATTTGTCTTACAATAATCTGAGCTCCTGCTCTAGGCTCAGTATGCTGGTGAATGTTGTATGGTGTGTGAAGATTTATCTTCTGCATATGCATATCAATGGGTAGGAATCATCTTAGAATGTGTCCAAACCAAATACTGTGGAAGCTGTGGATTAGAGAAATGAATTACCAGCTAGGGAAGGCTTCATTGGGGAAGGCTTCATCGGGGAAGGCTGGGGAAGCCAAGGTTACAGCGGGTTTGACAGATCTCCAGTGATATGTGAAGGAAGAGAAGAGGGTAAGTCTCCTTGGAAGATTAAAAACAAAATGAGGCAACCAAGTGAAAAAAATTGGGATAAAGTAGACAAGGAAAGGGCCATTTGCCTTCTGGGGGAATGAAAAAGAATTAGAGGGTAAAAGCCAATTAAAGGCTCAAAACCAGACCCACCAAGTCTCTGAAGATACTGGTGATAAAAATGGAAAGCTCCTGAGAAGGAGGCTAAAAATAAGACAAACGCCTGTCTCGGTTGGAGTGGTTACTAGAAGGGAGACTCTGAAAGGAGATTGACGCCCAGCCTGTACCTGAGACAAGCTCCAGTTTTCTTCCATATTCATGGTACTTACTGGCACTTGTGGCTGCACAGCTCCCTGCCAACCTCTGAACTCCAGGAGCTAAGCCAGCCGTCTTTAGGCAGCCACTTTCTTGCTTTCAAAAGGAAAATTGCAGTTGTGCGTTGGAGTCCTGAGCCCCAATTAACATGTCAGGCTCTGAAACAAACAAATACAGATAACAAAGAGGGAGATAATGTTTTAAAATTAGGTTCTCAGGGGTCCCCCATTAATTTGGAGCTCACCAGGCAGTTACTGCATGTTCAGTAAATATCATTTGATGACAATAACGTGCTTAGCTGCTGGTAGTCAGAGATGCGCAGTAGATAGGTTTCTTTAAGCACAAGGTTACAAATATACCTTGCTGTAACACACTCAGCACAAATGCAGTGACTTTCAGCTTTACAGCTCTTGTGAGCATTAATTCCTCCAGAGGCCAGAAAGATGGGTGTTATTGTCCTCTTGCTAAAAATAAAAGAAACAAAACAGGAAAGTTGGTTTGAAAAATCCAAATGGCGAATTCAGTATACACAGACTCACTGTGTAATGTTCAATAAACACAAAACCACTGCATAATCAAACACACTATGTAAATACCCAGAGGTTGTTTAGTGGGGTGGCTTGTAGAAATGAAAAAATTAGCAATAGTGGCATGGATTTTTTAAAAAGCAATTATTTGCTTTATGTGATGACAAGAATCCACAGATGGTGCATCCTCAAGTTATTGAGTGTCTTGTAAGCTAAAGCATGATTGTAGTCACACTACAAATGGTAGCTGAAAGAGGGTATGTGAGGGCCCTTTATTCTGCTGATTGCCGTGGAACAGTACCTGTTATTGTACGGATCATGGTGGAGCACTTTCATGCTGGGAGGACCTAGTGGGAACATTGAGAGCTAACAAAGGGTTAACTCCCAAAACTTTTGGAAGAGTTTAGCTGATTTACTACTTCCACCTTAAAAGGTGAAGAAATTATGAGATGGAGTCACAGGCTGGTGAAATCAAGCTGATTCTTCCCATTGCCAATGGTACTACATTAAGTCACTCTCTCTACTACAAAAGTTCAGAGTGGACCTTAATTAGTCACAGTAATCACAAGGTGATGGTACTCACTAGGAACCAATGGCCTAGCTAAGGAAAAACGTGTGCTTCCTGGCTAGACTTAGAAGCTACAAAACAAAGAATGCTTTTTGGCTTCCTAAATTTGGCTTGATTAGTTCAATTTTCTATACTAAGTCTGTTGATAGGACTTCCCAAATTGTACATTTGTTCAATCAGCAAATCTTTATTAATTATCAGTTATAAGCCAGGTCCTCTGCTAGTTATTATAGAAATATGCTATTTCTGTGGCTTATCATTACCTTTATCTTAGAGATCTTGTCTTATTTGCCTTTGCTTCACCCAGGGCACTTGGCACAGTATATGGCACGTTGTAGGCACTCTGTGAATGTAAATTAAAAGAAGAAGAATGTTTTGCCATTTGTAGCTACCAGAGCAGTCAGATGCTAAGGAAGTGGCGTTCTGTTTCATGATAACCTAGACTTATCACTTGATAAAAATTGCATTGCACATTGGTCAGGCCAGGTGGGATATTTTAAGTTCTGCTCACTCTATCGTTTGTGATGACTCAAGGAAGAAATATATATACACTTGGACTTATGGGAGCAGATTTCTTGAGTTAATCCATTTCATCAGCACACATGGATCCATCATGAAGATGCCCTTTGTTTTTTTCATTGCCCATTTGGATAAGAAGAAGATGCCACTGCATTTTAAATCCTCTTCAGATGTGGGATCATTGTAATGTCATTTCTATATGGGTGTTATCTATTGGTGTACCATTGTTTGAGTCAGCAGCAAAACACGCTGAATGAATGTGTGAAGAGGTGAAACAGAGATGCTTATTAGGCAGGAACTAGGCAGCTGAGTGCAATAGTGGAATGCAAAGTGACAAAAAGTAGGGATAGTGTATTTGCAGGCATGTTTATTCCCAGTTGAGCATAGATAAAATGTGCATAGATAAAAATGATAGTTTACTAATGATGACAAAGAATTATCGTGTGCCAGATACTATGCTGGTCATTTTATGTGTGTTATTCTATCTAATCTTCTATTTTTTAGTCAGCAAATTGACTTTTTCAGCTTTGAGATGTAATTGACAAAACAGTTTATATTTAAGTTGCACAACCTGATGTTTTGATATACTATACCTAGTGAAATGATTCCACAATCAAGCTAATTAACATATCACCTCACATAGTTATATTCTGTGGGTTGTTTTGTGCATATGTGTTGAGAATAACATCTACTCTTAGCAAATTTCAAGTATATAACACGTTACTAACTATAGTCACCATGCTGTATATTAGGTCTCCGGAATTTATTAGGCCAACAGCTCCCCAGTACCTCACTCCTCAACCCCTGGTAACCACCCTTCTACTCTGTTTCTATGAGTTCAACTTTTTTAGATTTCACTTGTAAGTGAGATCATGCAGCATTTGTCTTTCTGTGTGTGGATTATTTCATTTAGCATAATGTGTCAGGTTCTTTCATGGGGTCACAAATGGGAGGGTTTCCTTTTTAAGGCTGAATAATATTCCATTTTGTATGTATACCACATTTTCTTTATTAGTCTGTTGAGAGATCCTTCAGTTGTTTCTATATCTTGGCTATTGTGAATAATGCTGCAATTAATATGGAAGTTTACATATCTTTTCAAGATAGTGGTTTTATTTCCTTTGGATATATACCCAGAAGTGGAAGCCTATCTAATATTCTTAACAGTCCTTATGAGGTGGGTACTTTCACCACCCCCGTTTTATAGATAAAGAAACTGATAACCTGCTTATGATCATGCAACTAAGAACCGATTTTCTTTTTCTTTCTTTCTTACTTTCTTTTTTTCTTTCTTTCTTTCCTTCTTCCTTTTACTTTAGGTGCATATTATATCTGGTATTTCTCCCCATGTTATCCCTACCCACCCGCCCCTCCCTCCCCAACCCCCCTTGTCTCTCCCCTACCCGCCCAACTGGCCCCTGTGTGTGATGCTCCTTTCCCTGAGTCCACCTGTTTTCATTGTTCAACACCCACCTATGAGTTAGAATATACAGGGCTTGGCTTTCTGTTCTTGGGTCAGTTTGCTGAGAATGATGGTTTCCAGATTCATCCAGGTCCCTAAAAGGACACGAACTCATCATTTTTTATGGCTGCGTAGTATTCCATGGTGTATACGTACCACATTTTCTTTGTCCAGTCTATCATTGATGGGCATTTGGGTTGGCTCCAGGTCTTGGCTATTGTACACAGGGCTGCAATGAACATACATGTGCATGTGTCTTTATAGTAGAATGATTTATAGTTCTTTGGGTATACACCCAATAGTGGGATTGCTGGGTCAAATGGAATTTCTATTTCTAGATCCTTGAGAAATGGCCACACTGTCTTCCACAATGGTTAAACTAATTTACACTCACACCAGCTGTGTAAGAGTGTTCCTATTTCTCCACATCCTCTCCAGCATCTGCTGTCTCCTGATTTTTTAATGCTCGCCATTCTAACTGGCGTGAGATGATATCTCAGTGTGGTTTTGATTTGCATTTCTCTAATGACCAGTGATGACAAGCATTTTTTCATATGTTTGTTGGCCTCATATATGTCCTCTTTTGAAAAGTGTCTGTTCATATCCTTGTTCACTTTTGAATGGGGCTGTTTGTTTTTTTCTTGTATATCTATTTTAGTTCTTTGTAGATTCTGGACATTAGCCCTTTGTCAGATGGGTAGATTGCAAAAATTTTTTCCATTCTGTTGGTTGCTGATTCACTCTAATGATGGTTTCTTTTGCTGTACAGAAGCTCTGGAGTTTAATTAGATCCCATTTGTCTGTCCTGGCTTTTATTGCCATTGCTTTTGGTGTTTTAGTCATGAAGTCCTTGCCTATGCCTATGTCCTGGATGGTTTTGCCTACGTTTTCTTCTAGTGTTTTTATGGTG
>CAUYNB010055611.1:0-22295 GCA_963574225.1 Lagothrix lagotricha | reverse complement strand
AAAAAAAAAAAAAAAGTTTTAGAGCAGGAACAAATGGAAGTAAAGTACACTTGGAAGGGGCAAAGCAGGCGACTTGAGAGATCCAAGTGTGCCATTCAGCCCTTGACTTGGGGTTTACTCTATTGGCACGGTTCCAGGGTTTCTGTTTCTCCTCCCTTGATGCTTTCCCAGGGGCGGGCTGTCCACTTGCGCGGTGGACTGCTAGCACTTGGGAGGGGCCACAGGCACAGCATGTTTACCAAAGTTGTGCACATGCTAACATGAGGCATTTCTTCCCTTACCAGTCGAGAGTTCCTAGAGGAAGGGCATGTACAGGTTAAACTCGGACACTTTGCCTCTTAGTGCGCATGCTTGAACCCACTCGCCCGGCTCCTGAGATCTTATCAGGAAGCGGCTGCTCACCAGCTGCAGGTGTTTGCTATTGGGAGGCTGCCTTTCCTTGGTGCCGGCTATGCCCAGTCAGTATTTTAGAGTGACAGTTAACAACTGCCTGACCATCACCTGATGGTTGCCTGACATTCCCGGCAGGGGGGCGGGGTCTCTCCTACCCTGCTCATGTCTGCTTAGCTACCTACTCTAACACTGTGACCCCACCTTACAGTAGTGGAAGCTCAGAAAGATAGCCTTTCTGGCCGGGTGCAGTGGCTCACGCCTATAATCCTAGCACTTTGGGAGGCCGAGGCGGCTGGATCACCTGATCAACACCAGCCTGGCCAACATGGTGAAACCCTGTCTCTACTAAAGCACAAACTTAGCAGGGCATGGTGGCATGTGCCTGTAATCCCAGCTACTCGGGAGGCTGAGATGGGAAAATCGCTTGAACCCAGGAGACGGTGGTTGCACTGAGCGGAGATCATGTCACTGCCCTCCAGCCTGGGTGGCTGAGCATGACTCTGTTTCAAATTTAAAAAAGATAGCCTTTCCATGTTTCCAGGAGGGGAATCAAACCTGTCTGGTGAACGTATCCTATTTTTGCTGCTACCTGCTCCTGAAGCAGAGGCTTCTCTGGGAGGAAACTTGAATCTGTTTTCTTCTGGGCATTCTCTTAGAAAATAGGCCCAAAGTGAGACTCCATGTTACCCCGCAAATCCTATAGCAGATGATGCCTCATCATCAAATCCTGCAGGCAGACATGGGAGAAAGAAGGTGGTCTTCTGGAGAGCTGCGGTCACTTTCAGCTCTGCCACTCCTCGGCAGCTCAGCTTCCTCCTTTGCAGGATGAAAGGGGTGGCATGGAGGGGGTGGCTCTGAGCATTGGTGACAACACATATGAAGAGTGGCCAGGAATATTACTGTCCTTGGCCCTGCTCCCCTGTTCTCCCATCCCCCAACCACCCCGCACCACCTGCACAGAGTCAGAGTCGGGGCTGCAGGACAGGCACAATTCTTCTGGCTGCCAGGGTGGTCTGGTTTGTTTTCAGCCGGTCAACCCCACTGACAGGGCAGAAACGAGGGGGAAGGCCAATGAGGGTCAGGACAGACCACGAATGTAATTAAGTGAAAGCAAAATCTGAAAACCCAAATCCCACTCCCGCACCAACCGATGCCAGCTTGATCTTTTTTGTCTCTGGACCCCACCCCCAATGCACACCCACACACTTCAGGCTCAGCTGATCCAGATGGTCTGTGGATGCTGAGAGCCAGTGTGGGGAGTTGGTTGTTTCATAAGCTCCTACAGACTTTGTCAGTAATTGTAAACCCATCTGGGACACCTTCTGAAACAAGAGGCTTTTCACTAACCTCTAGTTCCTAAACAAACACAAATCAGGGTTCACGCTTTCTCTCTTATTCTACTCCTCCTCTTCACCTTGCTTTAAAACAGTTACTTGGGAAAGAAAGGGCAACACCCACCTGTGCCTGGTAATACCCCAGTCACCTGCGAGCTCTGGAAGCAGGAGAGTCATTGTTCTCCTAGCAACACGAACTGCCCCAGCTGCGCGTGTTTGCTGCTTGGATTACACCAGCCAGCAGCGGGGGTGTGCGTGTTGCTAGGAGAACTTGAACTTGAGTTTTAATCTGCAATCCCTCCTCACTGCCACAGCCTTCTTTCAGCCACAGACACACACTCTACAGCAGAATCCACAATGCTGGGCCCAACTGGGAAATCCCCAGCCTCAGATAAGATCGGTGTGCTTTTATCCTATTATTTTCTCATTTCCAGCGTGTGTGTGTGTGTGTGTGTAATGGCGTTTCGCTCTTGTTGCCCAGGCTGGAGGGTAATGGTGTGATCTCGGCTCACTGCAACCTCCACCTCCCAGGTTCAAGCAATTCTGCTGCCTCAGCCTCCCGAGTAGCTGGGACTATAGGCGCTGGCCACCACGCCCAGCTAATTTTTTGTATTTTTAGTAAAGAAGAGGTTTCACTGTCTTAGCCAAGATGGTCTCGATCTCCTGACCTTGTAATCCACCCGCCTCAGCCTCCCAAAGTGCTGGGATTACAGGTGTGAGCCACCATGCCCAGCCATCCTTCTTTCCTGAAATTCAGACAGAGTCAACAGCCACACAAATAAGCAAGAATTATGGAGATCAGCTGGACAATATCGACTGAGCATTTCCTGTTGCCGGGTGCTGTCCTGGGCACTTCAGACACAGCGCGAAAAAAACAGACAAAGACCCTTTTCTTAGGGGGCCTGCATCTGGGGTAGGTAGGATAATAAGCAAATAAACACATCAGTATCAGTCAGTGTTCTCCAGACACAGCCAGAAGGAGCCAGCTTAGCACTAAATCTAGATGACACAGATGTGTGTATGTGTACCTATTACATACCTGTATAAAGGAATTTATTTCAGGAATTGGCTTGTACGGTTGTGGAGGCTGGCAAGTCTGAAATCTGTGGAGCAGGCTAGCAGGCTGGAAACTCATGCAGGAATGGACGCTGCAGCCTTGGGGCACCATTTCTTGTTGCATAGGGAATCTTCAGTTTTGTTCTTCAAACCTCTTCACTGATTAGGTGGGACCAAGCAAGCTATCAAGGGTAATCTCCTTTACTTAAAGACAACTGATCGTAGGTGTTCACCATGTCTGTAAAATACCTTCACAGCAACACGAGGTTGGCGTTTGCTTGCATAACTGGGTCTTACAACTTAGCCAAGTTTGACACATAAAACCAAGCATGACAAATGAGTAGTGATAAGTAAGTGCAATGGGGGAAAAGAAAGCAGGTGGAGGGGGACGGGGCCCCAGGCAGCGGGACACAGGAGACCTACCATGTCATTCAATACAAACTTGAATGAAAAATAAATGCACATACCTAGCCACTGCATTCAAAAAGCACAACAAAATCCTCACGTGGTGACAGATCTACTAATCGTGACTCTGCAGCACTGGAATTGAGGACAGGAGAGAGACTATTAATTGCAGGACTCTAATTAATATCAGTTAGCACAGCCAAAGCAAAAAGCAAGCATTTAGTCTCCTGCTGTGATGGATCTTCAGAAACAGATTCCTGTCTGCAGCAGCCTCCTGGCTGAATTCCCGCTTCCATGCTCGCCCCTCCCTCCGCTCCCCTCCTCCCACCCCCGACAGTGGTCCCCAAGCCTGGCCTCTTCTCCCTACGCCCCATCCCTGTGCTGTCCCTCCCACTGCAGCTGCAGTCCCGGTAGCCTCTTGCTGGCTCCCCAGCACTCCTGGCTGCCCCTCGTTTCTGCCCCTCACTTCTGCCCCGGCCTTTGCTGCTTCCCCTCCACATCCTGAAAGGGTCTCCTCCCAGCCATGTGCCCGGTTCTCCCCACACATCCTCCTCAGAAAGGCCAGCCTTGACCACCCCATAAAATAGCACCCTCCCCATCTGTCTCTGCCTCCATGGCCCATCTCCTTAACATACATTTCTCTGTCTTCTCTAGCTCTGTTGCTTTTTTTCAAATTGTAGTAAAATAACATAAAATTTACCATTTTCAATTGCACAATTCAGTGACATTTAGCACATTCCCAGTGTTACAGAACCATCACCACTACCTAGCTCCAGAACATTTTCATCACCCATTAAGCAGCCACTCCCCCTTTCTCCCTCCTCCAAGCCCTGACAATCACCACTCTGCCTTCTGTCTCTGCAGCTTTGCCTGCTCTGAGTATATCACATGAAAGGGATCATACAGTAGGTGGCCTTTCCTGGCTGACTTCCCTCATGCAGCATGACGTCTTTGAGGTCGGTCCGTGCTGTGGCATTTGGCAATACCTCCTTCCATCCGTGGCTGAAGAGCGCTGCATTGTGTGGGTGCACCATGTTGCATTTCTCCATTCATCCACAGACAGACATTTGGGCTGTCTGCACCTTTTGCTATTATGAATGACGCCCCAGTGACCATACATGTGTGGCGTGTGTTTGAAGGGGACTCTGTCTTCATCCCTTCGTGTCCCTGGCCTGTGAATGGACCTGCAGATTAACTTGTGGACAGTTTAATCTTCAAGCAAATAAATAAAGGGCAAAGTCTGGCATCAAATATAATTTCCCCCAGGCCCCTTTATCAGCCCTCTCTGCCACAGCAAGGCCCGAGCCTTTGTGTCCACACCCACCCAACACCTGCACCCTAAGCCAGACCCATCCAGCAGTGGGGCAGGGGTCTAGCTGGGCTCCTCCCAGCTCCCCACTTAGCCAAGGTAAGACATCCAGGCCGTTGAGGCAAATGTGCCCTTCGGAATTCCCATACAGGCCCAGGATTCCCCCAAAACAGAGCACTTTTGTCCTCAGGTAAAGGCTGACTAGCAGGCTAATAAGACTGGCTATTTCTTTGAATGGGATAAAATCTCAAATTTTACAATTAGAAATCAGACCCTAAGAAACATCATATCCCTGGGACTTGTTTCCTGGACTGCTGTAACCAAGTACCATACCAGGTGACTTAAAGCAGCAGAAATTCATTTTCTCATAATTCTGGAGGCCGGAAGCCTGAAATCCAGGAGTCCGCAGGACCACGCCCCGTCCGGAGGCTCAGGGAAGACCTTCCTTGCCTCTTACGGCTTACAGTGGTTTCCAGGAATCCAAAGCCTTGTTCTTGGCAGGCAGCTGCCTAATCCCATCTCCGTCTCCATCTTCACATGGCGCTTTTTTTTTTTTTGAAACAGAGTCTCACTCTGTCACCCCGACTGGAGTGCAGTGGCACCATCTCAACTCACTACAACCTCTGCCTCCTGGGTTCAAGCAATTCTCTTGCCTCAGCCCCCTGAGTAGCTGAGATTACAGGTGCCCATCACCACGCTTGGCTAATTTTTGTATTTTTAGTAGAGACTGGGTTTCAACCATGTTGGCCAGGCTGGTTTTGAACTCCTGACCTCAGGTGATCCTCCTGCCTCGGCCTCCCAAAGTATTGGGATTATAGGCATGAGCCACCGCGCCCGGCCCTCATCATCTTCTTAAAAAACATCAGTCGTTGGGGGCAGTTGGTGGGGGTAGGGGAGAGACAGTGGGGGGCGGGGAGGGAGGGGCAGGTGGGGAGGGATAACACAGGGAGAAATGCCAAATATAGTATGCACCTAAAGTGAAATAAATAAATTTTAAAAAAAGAAAAAAAAGAAAAAGAAAAGGACAGAAAAAAAGAATTGGAAAATATAATATCTAAACTTAGGAACTTATTGTGTGAATTTAACAGAAAAAAAAAAATAACTCATATGGGATTAAGGGGCCACCCTACTCCAGCATGACCTCGTCTTAACTAATCATCTACAATGACCATATTTCCGAATAAGGCCACATTCCGCAGTAAACAGGGGTTAGGACTTCAACATATCTTTTTGGGAGACACAATTCATCACTTTGGAGAAGGGGTCATGGGATGCATGACTTCAATTTTACTAAGTGTAAATGATTGGTAAGGTTTGTGGAGGGCAGGGAGCTGCATGCAAATAAAGGCGAAGACCATGCATAAGCAGGAGTCCACTGATGAGGAGAAACAGGCAAGAAACAGGAGAACGGAGGCTTCCTCCCTCTTCCTATCTTCCCGGCAACTTAGCTGAGGGCCGAATCTATACCTTGCAGCCTGCGCAGCTGCAGAACAGGGCAAGGAGGTATCTCAGGTCTCCTAGAGGAACTTTGAAATGCGCAGAACAGCTCACTCCTTTGCTCAGAACCCTCCAAGAGCTCCCTTGGGAGCGTGGCTAATGCTTCAGGCCCCTGCCCTCCACACTCCCACACATATCCCTTCCCCACCTCTCACCCCATGCCAGCCACACTGGGTTCCATCCTGTCCTTGGAAGTGCCCAGCATGCTCCTGTCCCGGTGCCTGTGTCCTCCTGGTCCCTGTGCCTGGAATGCTGTTCCTTCAGAGATCGTGGATCAAACTGCATTCCATCCGGCCCTCCCTGCCCACCCTCTTTCCCCTCCATCCTACCGCTTTCTATGCCCCTCTCTTGCTAATTTTTTCCATAGCCCTTCCCACCACCTGCTGTACCTATATTTACCTACTTGCTGCCAGTCTTCCTCCACTAGAATATGCATACCTGGCAAAGGGACCACCGTGCTCTTCACGGCCATATTCCCGGCCTCCCAGCAGCCCTGGCCTGTATTAGGCGGTCCGTGAACTGTCATCAGATACAGGAAGCAGCTGTGCCACACCAGGTGCAAGAGGAGGCTCGCAGCTGCTGGAGGGGCCCCTGCACTGGGGCTAGTGTCCTGAGGGTCAGGGGAGGGGTGGCTGGGCTTCATTTCCCTTCCTGCCTCAGGCACAGGCACGCCCCCAACAAAGCGCTGTTGTCTTCAGCAGGCCCCACGTGGCCCCACACCTCCCAGAACAGCTTGCCCCAGGCTGGGGAGGGCGTGGCCTCGGGCTCACCTGTTTCCTTGCTCTTCCTGGCAGCTTGTGCCACTCCAGCGTGGGTGGTGGGGAGCCAGAGGGTCCACCTAGGCAGCGCATTTTCTGTTTCCTGCAGCTGCTGCAAACAGTCACCACAATCTCAGAGTTTTAAAACAACACAGCATTATTCTCTTACAGTCCTAGAGGTCAGAAGTCCAAAATAAGGCTAACGGGGCTAAAATCAAGGTATCCGCGGGGCTGGTTCCTTCCAAAGCTTGGAGAAGACAACCCACGGCCTCCCTTGGCCCCTCGTCTGTCTCCGAAGTGCAGCCCTCCAGTGTCAGCCAGCACATGACTCGTCTGTGCTTCTGGGATCTTCTCGCCTTCTCCTCGGACGCTGACTCCTAGGTCCCTCTGATGAGAACCTTTGTGATTACCTGGGGCCCACCTAGATAAACCAGGCTAATCACCTCATCTCAAGATCCTTAATGGCATGGGCAAAGTCCCTCTTGACATATGCTAACATCCCTAGTGCCAGGGATTAGGGCATAAACATATTTGGGAGCTGTTATTTAGCCTCTCGCAGGCAGGAATGGGGCAGGCCTGCTCCTCAACCACCATCAGATGTTACGGGGAAGGAATCCTGATCCAGATCCTAAGAGAGGGTTCTTGGAGCTCACACAAGAAAGAATTTGGGGCAAGGTCACAGAGTAAAGTGAAAGCAGGTTTATTTAAAAAGTAAAGGAATAGGCTAGGTGCCGTGGCTCACGCCTATAATCCCAGCACTTTGAGAGGCTGAGGCAGGAGGATTGTCTGAGGTCAGGAATTTGAGACCAGCCTGGCCAACATGGTGAAACCAAGTCTCTACAAAAAATGCAAAAATCAGGCAGGTGTGGTGGCTCACACCTGTAATCCCAGCTACTCAGGAGGCTGAGGCAGGAGAATCACTTGAACTCAGAAGGCAGAGGCTGCAGTGAGCCGAGATCATACCACTGTGCTCCAGCCTGGGCAACAGAGTGAGACTGTCTCAAAAAAAAAAAAGTCAAGGAATAAAAGGGTGGTTACTCCATAGGCAGGGCAGCCCCAAGGGCTGTTACTGGCTATTTTTATTTCTTGATTAGATACTAAACAAGGGGTAGATTATTCATGAGTCATCTGGGAAATAGGCCAGAGATTTCCCCAGGAACTGAAGGTTCCTCCCCCTTTCAGACCATATATGGTAACTTCTGAGCATTGCCACAGCATATGTAACTGTCTTGCCCTGGAGGGAGTGTCTTTAGCATGCTAATGTATTCTAATCAGCATATAATCAGCAGTGAGGATAACCAGAGATCACTTTCATCACCATCTTGGTTCTGGCAAGTTTTGGCCAGCTTCTTTACCACATCCTGTTTTATCAGGGGGCTCTTTGTGACCTGCATCTTGTGACCTCGTGTCTCGTCCTGTGACTGAGAATGCCCAGCCTCCTGGGGATGCAACCCAGCAGCTCTCAGCCTCATTTCACCCAGCCCCTATTCAAGATGGAGTCACTCTGGTTCCAACGCCTTTGACAATGATATGCCAGGATAGGATCCTGTCTCCCAGAGTCCTTCCATCAGCCCCTCCTCAACCCCAGCTTCAGATCCCCCAACACCCAACCCCAGGCTTTCCCACAGTTCCAGGACAGCTGCAGGCCCTGGTTGCACCTTCTTCTTGCTAAGGCTGAACCAGGGCTGGGCAGTCTCAGGAACTGGCGTCTCTGAGACCAGGACAGTAGCGCCTCCTTCAACTTTGCGGGGAGGCGTATAGAGACAAGGCAGGGATGAGAGTGGGATAAGTTCATGTCCCAAGTTCAATTTCACACTTTTTTCTTCTGTTCTTTTGCCTCCTGCTTCTTCTCTTTCCCAGAAAACACTGGCTTTTCTCCCTCTGGTTCTCCATCCCCCCCTACCTTAGCTAGCGACATTCACCGCATCCAGCACTTTCCATAGTCAGTGCCTGGAGGAGGGCATTCACAGAGTCTATGCTGGAGCTCTTGCTCCCCCACCCCACCCCACTCACAGGAATCACATTCTGAATGATGTTTAATGGGAAAAGAGGCCAAGCACACAGACACTGCCCCACCTCAGCCCAGCGTGACTACAAGAGAATGATGTTTAATGGGAAAAGAGGCCAAGCACATGGACACTGCCACACCTCAGCCCAGCGTGACTACAAGAGAATGATGTTTAATGGGAAAAGAGGCCAAGCACATGGACACTGCCCCACCTCAGCCCAGCGTGACCACAAGAGCTGCAGAGCCAGGAGGGCCACTCCCAGTGCCACCGTCATCCCTGATGGCTGTGAGACCCAGCCCTACAGAGACTCAGTTTTCTTTTCTATAAAAGATGGATGGAGATCATCCCTATTAAGATGACTGTCCCTACCTGTGGTCCCCAAACTCCTGTCATAACTGACAAACTATCCATAACATGGGAGAGTCATTATAACTGCTGAACAAGGAAGAAACAGAGAGCATGGCTGCAAGAATCTCAGACTAATGGGTACCTGGAGCCAGAGGTCAGGGGAACCCACAGCATCTAAGACCAAGCCTTAACCAGGGCAAGTGCCAGCTTTCATAATGGAGTTCTATGCTAAAACAGCCCCTAGGCCCCTCCTGCTGTCCCCCCTCAGTCCCCAGCACACCCCACAGGGCCACAGAAGAGGTCTTGTAACCGCCCAAGGGGTTCACCTTGCTGACTGCCTAAACAGAGCCAATTTATCAGACAGGGGAATTGCAATAGAGAAAGAGTAATCTAAACAGAACCGACCATGCAGGAGATCAGAGTTTTATTATTACTCAAATCAGTCTCCCGGACAACTCAGGGATCAGAGTTTTCAAGGATAATTCGGTGAGTAGGGGACCAGTGAATCAGGAGTACTGATCAGTTGGACCAGGGAAGAAATCACAGGGAGTCAAAGCTGTTCTCTTCTGCTGAGTCAGTTCTTGGGTGGAGGTCACAGAACTGGTTGGCAGGCCCAGGTGGGGCCATCTAGTTGTTAAAAAAGCAAAAACCTGAAAGGATATTTCAAAAGGCAGATCTTAGGTTCACAATAGTGATGTTACCTTCAAGAGTGATTGGGGAAGTCGCAAATCTTATGACCTCCGGAATAATGGCTGGTAATATTTAGAATTCTAGTCCCTCTCATCTTGACTTGGTGCCTGGTGGCCCTTATTTGTTTTACAAGAACAGTTTAGCCTTTAGGGAACGGCTATCATATAAACTATACATTAAATTCCTTCCCAAAGCTAGTTCAGCCTATACCCAGGAATGAAGGACAGTTTAGAGGTTAGAAGCCAGATGGGGTCAGCGAGGTCTGATACCTTTCACTGTCATAATTTTCTCAGTTATGATTTTTGCAAAGGCAGTTTCAGTCTCTAGAGCAATCCTGTCTCTTATTAGCACACACTGGTGAGGCCAGCATTGCCCTTGGAAGAAACAACTTCCCTAGACATTCCACATCCGTGCAGGATGATTCCAACAGTGACGCTCCTGCAGGTGGCAGAGAAGCCCGAAGAGACAGGGAAGTGAGGCGGGAGAGAAAGCACCCTTTTTCCAGTCATAACTGCCTGATTCTTCCTATGATTCCTCAGCTGGCTCTGGGGGCCACAAAGTGACATGAGGAAAATGCAGAGCGGCCCTCGGGAAACGCGGGTTCTCTCCCCACTGCTGCCCTGCGAGGGGCCCCCGCGCGAGGCCCTGAAAGCCTCTGAGCCTCCGTCACCCCTCAAACGAGTGGACAACTGGCCCTGCTGAAACTGCCTTTGCAAAAATTATAACAGAAAATTGTGACAGCAAGAGATCTGATCTAACCAACCCCCATTTTCTCTTTAACCTCCAAACTGTCCCCCATCATTCCTCGGCATGGGCCAAGCTACCTCTGAGAGACATTTAGTTCATAGTTTAAATGGTAATAGCCCTTCCCCAAAACTGCCTTTGAGATGAAAGGCAGTGTACTGATGAAAGCCCTCTAATGAAAGACCACCAGGTTAAGAGGATGAGAGGATCCTAAATGCTGCTGAGGTGTAGATACAACGATGATCTGCCGTTATTCCAGAGGTCAGAAAATTTGAACTTCCCCAATGACTCCTGCAGATCACAGCACTATTGTAGAACCTAAGATCGGTCTTTTGAGACATTTTTCAGACTTACCCCACCTGGACAAGTGACTCAAGACTCAGCCAGTCCTGTGGCTCCTCCATCCAGAGGTGGACTCAACACACGAGCACTGTTTTCCGAGGCCCTGGCATTGTATCCCCAACCAATCAGTAGCGCCCATTCTTCTGCTCCCAAAATAACCTTGAAAAACTCTAGCCTCCAAAACTGGGGGGAGGCTGATTTGAGTTATAAGGTAGCTCCAGTCTCCCATGTAGCCATCTCTACATGAATTAAGCTCTTTCTCTATTGCAATTCCCCTGTCTTGATCATCAGCTCTTTCTGGGCAGAGGGCAGAATGAACACACTGGGCAGTGACATCATTACCTCGTGTGTGTGTGAGGGCCACCTTGAAGTGATTTGGCACAACATACAAATGTGTTACCTAAAAGACCAATGAGGAATAAAGAAAGGAATTGGTTAGGCAGTGCATTCCTTTCCTAGGGCTGCCGTAACAAATCGCCACACACCAGATGACTGAAAACAACAGAAATCTATTGTCTCACAGCTCTGGAGGCCTGAAATCTGAAACCAAGCTGCCCTCAGAAAGCTGTTCCAGGCCTCCCTACAGGCTTCTGGTAGACTCAGGAACTGATGCCTCACTCCAGTCCTGCCTCTTCACAGGGTGACGTCTTCACAACATCCTCCCTGTGTGTGTATGTCTATGTCTCTATATATGTGTATGTCTCTATGTCTAAATTTCCCCTTTTCATCAGGACACTAGTCACATTGATTAGGGCCCACTCTAGTAACCTTATTTTAACTTGATTACCTTTGTAAAGACCCTATTTCCAAAGAAGGTCACATTCTGAGGTGCTGGAGGTTAGGACTTCAGCCTTCTTTCTGTGAGGACACAGTTCAACCCATAACAGGCAAGGATTGGTCAACATTTTCTAGAGAGAGCCAGAGAGTAAATATTTTAGACTTGTGAGCCACTGTCTCTGTCACAACTACTCACCTCTGCTGTGACAGCCTGAAAGCAGTCGTAGACAATACATAAATGAATGAGCCTGACTTGTTCTAATAAAACTTTATTTATAACAATAAGTTGTGGGCCAGATTTGCTTGGCAGGCCACAGTCAGCCAATCCCTAGGTTAGAACACCAATTTTAAAACAAGGAAAAAGAGTTTCTGCAGCCTTTCTGAAAGAGGGGACTCAGTGAGAGAACCAAAGTTTCGGAGCGAAATCTGAGTGCCTAGAAGTGCTAAGAGGGGAGTCAAGGAAAGTCCTGAGGTTCAAGAACGTGGACTCAAAATGGGGGAGGAAGACAGGGCACCCTGGAGGAGTTCCGCACAAGGCCCTTGGCTTACCCACAGGCACTAAGGGCTGATCTTACAGCTGAGAAAACTGAGCCACCAAAAGACCAAGTGACCCTTGCCAAAAGACACAGCTGAGGAAGGATTCCATCCCGGGCGATGTGATTCCAGGGGCTAAGCTTGTAACCACTAGCAATCACTCTAGAGAACAAAGAACCAGCAGGAGACCAGGCACTGGGAGTTGGGTGTCTCAGGCCAAGTTCTTCAGGGGTCGGGGCTACAGGGATGGAACCAGAGGGCCAGGAAGTTGGAAAGAGCCAGTGGAAAGCAGCGGTGTGTCAGTCATGAGAATCTGCAGGCATCGGGCTTGCCATGTGAACATCATCAGGACAGGCTTTACCAACATTCCCCACTAAACAAAGCTATGACACCTCTCCTGCAGAAGCAGTGGAGACGGGCACTCTTACTCTGAGCTAACAAAGGTCTTAGGAGTTGTGTTCAACATAAACTAATAAATAAATACTCAGGGAATCAGTTCACCAGGATTGTAAAGAAATGAAAATAGAAACGAGGTCAGGTACTAATGGCAAGACGCTAATTGTGCTCTGTCATGGAACCTCACCCTTCTTGGCCTGTCATCTTCCCACTTCATTGAAAATCCATTAAAACAATTGCTGGGCCATTAACACTGACTTTCAGGCAGAAGCTTCCCTTGGGCACAGTCCTGCGACTAGGGTTCTTTCATTGATATTTAGTGTAATTGCTTAAGAGCTGGATAATTGTGATTACAGACTACCATTTAAATATGGAGGGGGAGCCTGAAGATGGGATCTTTTCTTTGCATCTTTTTTATTTTTAATATGTGTGGAATCATCTCCCTCAGGCGAGATAACATATTAAAACTTGAATTTTTAAAATAAAGAGACGGCTGATTACTCAGACTACAAAAGAATTCACCATAGGATTTCTTAAATTGTGAGCTCCCAGAGATATCAAAATTATTTGATTTATAAAATGTCAATCTGCTGGCGTCTTTTCCATATTATGACTCTACCATAAAGATTATTTGAAAAGAGAAGCACAACTACTAGTGAATTCCCGAGACGCTGCCGAGTGGAGAGTTGAGACCTGCATTTATAAATCAGGGTAGACCAGAAGACATATCTTAAGGCCACCTTGAAATTCAGCCTCAGTGCCTGGAATAGAACTGTAACTTGCTAGGACATGCAGTCAGACAGATGAACCAGGAGGCACGCCAATTAGAGATGAGAGGACCCCGACACCAGTCTGCAACAGGGAGCAACTGCTAGGAGATGCTCCTTCCAGAGTGCAGAGGGGAAAACTCCTGCTCCCAGAAAACAGCCTTCCTCCTCTGTCCTCATCCCCGTGAAATGGGACCAACTGATCCAGTACCACCTCAGATTTACGCCTGTTAGAAAGCCTGGGAGGATATTAACAACCTTCCCCATAAAACAGTAGCTTTCTCTTGCATTTTGTCAGCTTCTATTGCTCTGCGTTTAAAACGAGGCACACAAAATTGCAATGCCATCCTCCCAAGTGTGTAGCAACAGCCTGTGAGTGGAACAAACATGAACAGTGTTACCTCTGCTCTCATGCCAACAACAACATCAATACAGAAGACTTTTGGCCGGCACGGCGGCTCAAGCTTGTAATCCCAGCACTTTGGGAGGCCAAGCCAAGCAGATCGCTTGAGGCCAGGGGCTCAAGACCAACCTGGCCAACACGGTTGCCCCTTCCCTACTAAAAATACAAAAGTTAGCCAGGTATGGTGACACACATCTGTAATCCCAGCTTCTTGGTGGCTGCAGCATGAGAATTGCTTGAACCCAGGAGGCGGAGGTTGCAGTGAGCCAAGACTGCACCACTGTACTCCAGCCTGGGCGACAGAGCAAGACTCTGTCTCAAAAAAAAAAGATTTCTGTGACCAAATACTTGGGGGATTTTCCCCACCAACATGCAAGCAATCAATTCCGCAGCAGACATGAACTGCGGGGGTATCCTCCAATTCAATTCTGATACTATCTACCTGGAGATAGCATCAGATCCTACAGGTTGACGGCTCAGTCCCACAAGACTGCCTCCCTCATCCTCCAGACACCAGCCATAGATCCTCAAGCTGGGCTTTCCACGACGCTTCTTTACATTTGATTAATTTGCCAGAGTGGCTTACAGAACTCAGGGAAACATGTTTACCAGATTATGAAGGATATTACAAAGAATACAGACAAAGAGAGGTGTAGGGCGAGGTATAGGGGAAGAAGCATGGAGATTCCATACCTCCCCTGAGCACGCCACCCTCCAAGAACCTCCATGTGTTCAGCTATCTGAAAGCTCTCCAAATAGTGTCTCTTTGGGGTTTTATGGAAGCTTCATTATGAGGCATGATTGATAAAGGCATTGGCCATTGGTGATCAGCTTAAACTTCAGCTCCTCTCCCCTCCCCAAGGTTGAAATAGCAAGGACAGAGTTTGGAAACCGCTGCCCTTGACCTTTGCTGTCCAAAGCAGTAGCCACTAGTCCCATGTGGCTACCCGCATTTGCAGTGTGGCTGGTCTGAACTGAGATGGGCTGTAAATATAAAATTCATACCAGATTTCAAAAACTTATCAAGAAAAAAAAGAACGTATAGTATCTCGTGAGTAATCTTTACATTGACTACATGTTAAAATGATAATATTTTGGATATATTAGGTTAAATAAATTATATCATTAAAATGAATTTAACATTTTTTTTAATGTGGCTAGTAGAAAATTTTAAGTTACTATGTGGCTCATGTTATATTTCCTTTTTTTTTTGGAGACAAAGTCTCATCACCCAGACTGGAGTACAGTAGCACAATTACAGCTCAATGCAGCCTCGACCTCCCAGGCTCAAATGATCCTCCTGCCTCAGTCTCCTGAGTAGCTGGAACTGCAAGTGTGCACCACTGCCCCTGGCTAATTATTTTATTTTTTGTAGAGACAGGGTCTCGCTATGTTGCCCAGGCTGGTCTTAAACTCCTGGACTCAAGCAATTCCTCTCCCTTACCCTCCCAAAGTGGTGGGATTACAGGCATGAGCCACCGTGCCTGGCCTCAGCCCTATGTGACATTTCTATGGGACAGTACTGCTTAAATAATCAACTTCAATGGGAGAAACGTGTGTACGTCTGCATAGAGAGGTCCATTCTAGTTTGAGATTATATAAATAAATATCTTATATATTTGGCTTTGAAAGACCAAATAAACAGGACTTGAACTTTTGCTTTCATAAATGGTAGGGGAGTTAGACTATGAGAACCTTAATGCTGCCTACGAAGAGCTTTCGACGGCTTTACTCAGTTCCAGACTAACGGTTGATGCCTAGATTGGCCACTAGAGGGCAGTGGTGTATATAAAATGTGAGCGCTCACACAGCCATTAACTGTGAACACACCCCGCCCAGCCCACCTGCAGAGCCTCTACAGGGTCTGCCCGCTAAGTAATGATTAAAGCCCATGCTCTTTCCCTCCTTTTTCAGTACCAGACGCCTGGGGAAGAAGAGGAGACTACAGAAAACCAGGTAGAACTAGAGCTGACCCTTAAACTGAGGCTCAGACGGACAGCAAAGAAGGAAGGCCATTGTGCGTGAAAGACATCAGATGTTCAAAGGCAAGTGTTCAAAGACCCAGGAGCGGAGTCACGTTTACCTTTCTGGCGCTGCTGCTAACAAATAACGGGGCCTGAAGCATGCCACTGGGCCTCGCTTCTGTAAGATGAGGTGGAGCGAGGTGAGCTTTAACATGTCCTCCAATGTCACCACTGCAGCCTCTCCAGAGTGAAGCCCGCACGCCTGTGTTCCCATAGGTTTAATGGGGGGCACAAACGCCTTCCAGGCACAATGGTACTGTAAGTCCATGCTTTAAGAGCTCCCCCCACTCCAAACACTTAACGATAATACATAAAATACAAAAATTTTAAAAATGGAAGTCCAATCCTTGCTCCAAAAGATCAGCATCTTGGCAGGGTAAAGTAGCTCATGCCTGTAATCTCAGCACTTTGGGAGGCTGCAGCTGGTGGATCACCTGAGGTCAGGAGTTCGAGACCAGACTGGGCAATATGGCGAAACCCCATCTCTACTAAAAATATAAAAATTACCAGGGAATGGTGACACGTTCATGTACTGCCAGCTGCTTGGGAGGCTGAAGCCCTTGAGCCCAGGCGGTTGCAGTGAGCCGAGATCATCCACTGCACACCAGCAAAAAAAAAAAAAAAAAGATCAGTATCTCCAAGGATCAGAGAAACACAGAAACACCACTCTACGGCAGAAATGGCGCTGTAGGTTCACTCAGGCAGAGGTAGCCACGAGCTTTTCTCTTGTGGTGAAAGGGGAACTATACATGACCAGGTATTCCCAGTCCAGAAACTGGGTGGGGCTTTCACACCCAAGAACCAGGGGTATGAAATGCTGGGGCTGAAACTTATACAAAGCTTCTTATCCCAGTTGAGGAGGAACTTTGCCAAAGAGGTCCCCTGGCTCAGTGATGGGATCAGCAATGTCCCAAAATCATGACACTATGGATACCTGAGCTGACAATTGAAAATCTGATTCTGAACTGGGGATTGTGAGGGCCAATATGCAAAGCCATTAGGCTGAAAGGGAATGAGCACACAGACAGACTAAAATTACTAATAATAACTCCCATAAGAGAAAGACTAAGAAAGGCAGTCAAAAAATGCAATTTAAAAATGCAATGACAGGAACTGAATTCACTTCAGAAGAAGTGAAAATGGTAGGGCAATGTGGTGCTGACTTTTTCAAGAATATTTATTTAGTAAATATTCTACACACCTACCATGTCCTAGACACTGTTTTAGGTGCCGATGATACAATAATCAACAAAACAAGACTGCTGATAATTTGGTTCTGTGTCACCACCCAAATCTCATCTTGAATTGTAATCCCTTATAATCCCCATGTGTCAAGGGAGGGACCAGGTGAGAGGTGATCGGATCATGGGGGTGATTTTCCCATGCTGTTCCCATGATAATGAGTTCTCACGAGATCTGATGGTTTTATAAGGCTCTTGCAAGCTCTCTCTTCCCTGCCACCATGTAAGATGTGCCTCCTCCCCTTCCACCATGATTGTAAGTTTCCTGAAGCCTCCCCATCCATGCAAAACTGTGAGTCAATTAAACTTATTTTTTTTTATAAATCACCCAATCTCAGACAGTTCTTTATACCAGTGTGAAAACAGACTGACACAACTGCCTTCTTGAAACTTACATTCTAGTGGAAGAGACAGAAAATTTTTTAAATTATGTAATATGTCAAGTATTGACAAGTGCTATGAAGAATTGTTTAGGATCCTCAAAGATATAAAGGAATGACTAACAATCATTTATAAAAACAAAAATTATAAAACAATAGGCAAAATAAAAGCAAGTCATAAAAAAGAACCAATTGACATGAAAAATATAGGTATTAAAATGCATAAACTCAGGCTGGGCACAATGGCTCATTCCTAAAATTCCAACACTTTGGGAAGCTGAGGCAGGAGGACAGCCTGAGCCCAGGAGTTTGAGACCAGCCTGGGCAACATAGCAAGACCCCATCTTTACAAATAATTTAAAAATTACCCAGGCATAGTGGCATGCACCTGTGGTCCCAGCTACTTGGGAGGCTGAGTTGGGAAAATTGCTGGAGCCTGGGCAGTCAAGGCTGCAGTGAGCTATGATCACACCATTGCATTTCAGCCTGGGTGACATAGTGATACCCCATCTCCACAAAATAACAAAACAAAACAAAAAACATAAACTCAGTAATACTGGATAAACTCTATGATATCATGGTGAAAGAGAGATCCGTTAATTAGGAGGCAGTACTGTAGAAATCACCCATAATGCAACACAGAGGGAAAATGTATTTTTTAAATATGAAAGGGCAGCTAAGAGATATAGAAGGTACAGTGGCAGGCATCAACATACAGCTAATAAAAATTTCAGAAAAAAAGAATAAAAGGAATGAGAGTGAAGTGATGTTTAAAGAGATAATATCTGAAGTTTTCCGGTATTAAAGTTAGAATTCATTAGATATGGATACACAGAAACTTGTATTTTCACTGTGATATATCTAAGTGTCTATATATCATAGTAAAACTGTGAGACATCTCAGGATAAAGAAAAAAACTCATCAGAGAAAATAAGACAGATTATCTAAGAAAAAAAGAAAACTGATGGGAGGAACATCATCAGAAACAGATGCCAGAAAACATAGGAGGAACTCACAAAATGCCAAAAGAAAGTTACTATCAGTATAGAATTTTATACCTAGCTGAACTGTTACTCATTCAAGAGTGAGTGGAAAATATGTATACTTTTTTGGACATATAGTAATTAAAATAAATTATAGATCATGTTCCAGGTAAAAGATTTACTAAGGAATGATGACATCACAGTGAAAATTGCAAAAGTTTAGAACTGAACCACAAATGCACTAAGTAGCTAAGCAATAATGGCTATGGCTACAAAGTGGTGCTTCCAGCTGTGAGCCAGGAGTTATATCTATATCTATATGAGACATTTCCCAACTAGTATATATCTTAGCCCTCAAAGTCAGGTTATTAACTCAATAGTGTTAACTCCTTTGTAAGGATGAAGAAACTTTTGGGAGAACAAGGTTACTGTACTCTTATGAACTAAATGTTTGCGTCACTCAAAATTCATATGTTAAAACTCTAACTCCCAACATGATGCTATTAGGAGGTAGAGCCTTTGGGAGGTAATTAGGCTTAAATGAGGTCATGAATGTGGGTCTTTCATAATGGGGTTAGTGCCCTTATAAGATGACAAAGAGACTCAGAGTTTTCTCTCTCTCTCTTTCTCTCTCTCTCTCTCTCTCTGTCATTTGAGGATACAGCAAGAATGTGGCTGTCTGCAAGCCAGGAAGAGAGCCCTTACCAGACCCAACCATGCTGGTTCCCTGATCCCAGACTTCCAGCCTGCAAAATTGTGAGAAACAAGTACATGTGTGTTGCTTTAGCTGCCCAGTTTAGTATTGTTTTATAGCAGTCTGAGCTAAGCTGCATGCACAAAAATCTGGGTCTATATGAAGATAAGGAGCCAATGAAGGTGCAGGTGGAATTTTATTGACACTTGAGAACAATAACATGGGGCCTGAGCCAGGTACAAACAGCTGTTTGACAGGGAGGAAGTTGGCAGCATTGTAATTCAGAAGTATTTCATGCTGATAATTACATTTCTCCTGCTTATCTTTCTCTAAGTCTAGCCTGAGCTTTCCTCATTTGAAATACAGTTGACCCTTAAACAACATGGGGTTGAACTGCTTGGGCCCGCTTATATGCAGATTTTCTTCTGCCTCTGCCACCCCAAGACAAGACCAACCCCTCCTCTTCCTCCTCCTCAGCCTACTCAATGTAAAGGCAACGAGGGTGAAGACCTTTATGATGATCCACTTCCACCTAATGAATCGTAAATGTATTCTCTGATTATTACTTTCATCATCATATTTTCCTCTCTCTAGATTACTTTATTGTATGAATGCAGTTATAATACATACACAAATTATGGCCAGGTATGGTGGCTTATGCCCATAATCCCAGCACTTTAGGAGGCCAAGGCGAGTAGATCATTGAGCTCAGAAGTTTGAGACCAGCCTGCACAACATAGTAAAACCCCATCTCCACAAAAAATTTAACCGGGCATGGTAGCTTATACCTGTGAGGCTAAGACAAGATCACCTGAGCCTAGGAGGTCAAGGTTGCAGTGAGCCAAGATCATGCCACTGTACTCCAGCCTAGGCAGCAGAGCAAAACCCTGTCTCTAAGTAAATAGTCAGCCAGGTGCAGTGGCTCAAGCCTGTAATCCCAGCACTTTGGGAGGCCAAGGCAGGAGAATCACCTGAGGTCAGGAGTTCAAGACCAGCCTCACCAACATGGAGGAACGCTGTCTCTACTGAAAATACAAAATTAGCTGGGCATGGTGGCGCATGCCTGTAATCTCAGCTACTCGGGAGGCTGAGGCAGAAGATTCGCTTGAACACAGGAGGCAGAGGTTGCAGTGAGCCCAGATCGTGCCATTGCACTCCAGCCTGGGCAACAAGAGTGAAACTCCATCTCAAAATAAATAAATAAATAAATAAATAAAACAAATTATGTGCTAATTGGCTGTTTGTGTTACTAGGGCCTCTGAACAGCCAGGCAAGTACTTTAGCAAACCTCAGGGGCTGATGTTCTGATAGGTCTCATGACTAGTTTCCCTTTCCTTGGAGGAAAATGCACCACTTGTCTGAAATCAAAAAAGGGAAGCACAGGGTACTTTTCAGCAAAACTAACAACCCCCAGGACTGGAAGAGGGTTTTCTCTCTCCCTAACATGGACAGAATTAAGGGTAATGAAGAGACGCTTCATTTCTCACTTGCACAGTCTCACTTGGAAATGACCTGGACAAAGGAAGTTTGCTGTTACATCTGCTCTCTTGGATCTAGAATGCACTTCTCCCCATCCCCTCTCCCTTCCCCCTCCCCTGCTCCCACTTCTCCACCCGCAGTGTCCTCTAAATCCTGGGCACACCTTCCCCACTCCCATCCTCGCCCCCAGGCATCTGGCCGGTGATGTACCACAGCCTCACCCTTCCCAGCCCAGCTCGTCCAGTGTCCCAGCTGCTCATTTTCTCAGCCACTAACCAGGCTAGCACCTGAGTTTGCAGCAGCCCCTGCGTAGGCCGCCCTGCCTGGGCGACAGCTCTCCCCAGACCTCCTCACAGAAGATGCAGCTGTCTTTCTGAGCAGCCACGTGTGGACTGCATCATCTTCTGGTGCTCACGACTCCCAGTTGCTTATTACATAAAACCTAGCCTGCTTAGCAGAAGCTTGCGTCTTCCTTTAGCCTCACCTCACCCTTCCCTCCCCCATCACCGTTGTTTCTGGGCTGTGCTACCCACCCCACATACAATGCAAGGCTGCCAGCACCTGCCCTCCTCTCATAGCTGGCTTCAAACTCTGACCACAATCCACTCCCCACTCCTCCTTTGACCCCGGCGTGGCTCCCCTGACATCCCTTCCAGCGCCCCCTGCACCCACCATCTAGGTCCTCAGAGCTCTCCAGAAGCATGGACCATCTGCCTCGCTCTTGTCTGTGCTCCTTAATTCCATTATTGATCCCTAAAAGGAAACAGAAACTAAAAGAACCATGAGTGACTGTACCCAGCTTGTCACTGGCCTTACCCTACTGTGCCCAGTACCTCACTGGTGCCCAGGAGAGAAAGCCAGCAGATTCCGGCTAGCAGAAACTGGCTGTCCAATGGGGCCTGGAGCCTGGGTCCTGCTTCCCGATGACAGTCTGCTGGTCAAATATCCCCCTGGAACTACACATGACAGCAAGCCACAAAGATCTGGGGACCCCTCCCACCTTCCAGGGAAGTTCTTTCCTTCATTGCCAGAGCACCTGCTAAATGCCAGGCCCTGCACAGAGCACAGAGGCACAAAGCTAGAAAGACAGCGCCGGCCTTCCCGGGGCCCCCAGGGCAGCAGGGTGGACAGGCAGGTACACAGCTGTGACTGCATGGCAGGAGAAGACGGCCTCTGGAGGAGTGGCTTTCAGAAGGCCGGAGGCCGGCTCCCTGGTGTGAGGTGCCACAGCAAATGAGACAGAGGAAAACAGGCCTGTTGCTCCCAATCCCTTTACACAGAGAGGTCCACCTACGCTAGGTCAGAGCCGAGCATCTCAGGACGCACCTGCTGGAAAAGGAAACTAGAAAGGGTTTCCAGCCTTGAGGGCTTAGAGCCAAATTGACATGGAAGTCCTCAAGGGACCACAGCTTCCCTCCAAGGAGCAAGGCCCCTGAGCCAAAGACCAGCCCCACCCATTCCTGCCTGAAGCCTCCTCGGCCTCCGCTGATCTGCAGCAGGAGGCTGCGGGACCGCATCTCAGGGTCTCAAGTGAGAGCACGGTAAGCGTTTGGTGACCAGCAGCTGATGGTCCCTGTGGCTGTGTGTCGTGCAGCTGACGGTCCCTGTGGCTGTGTGTCGTGCAGCTGACGGTCCCTGTGGCTGTGTGTCGTGCAGCTGACGGTCCCTGTGGCTGTGTGTCGTGCAGCTGACGGTCCCTGTGGCTGTGTGTCGTGCAGCTGACGGTCCCTGT
>CAUYNB010055610.1:0-17930 GCA_963574225.1 Lagothrix lagotricha | reverse complement strand
ATGGTGAGCACTTTTTCATGTTTGTTGGCTGCATAAATGCCTTATTTCAAAAGAAGGCATTTATGTTCTGTTCATATCCTTTACCCATTTTTTGATGGGGTTTTATTCTTAATATGATGAGAAGTCAGGCAAAAATCTTACCCAGGGGAGTGTCAAAATCTGACTTTTATTTCAAAAATATCATTCTGGCTACTGGGTAGGAAACAGTAGGAGACAAAGGGGTTGAGTAAAAGCAGAGTGACTAGCTATAAGGCATTTCACTCACCATGACCACAATTCCTTTTCAGAACTTAAAAATGATATTTCTCAAATAATATTTTCATTCTTTCTTAAAGCACTTAAAATTGCTCATGATGTTGAGCATGTTTTCATATGCCTATTCCAGCACTAAAAGAGCATAATTGGTTTGTTCATAACACAAAGGAGAAATGCTTAAGGGTAGGATACCTTATTCTCCATGATGTGATTATTTCACATTGCAGCCTGTATCAAAACATCTCATGCAACCCATAAATATATACACCTACTATGTACCCCAAAATTAAAATTAACAAATTTAAAAAAAATAATAATTCATATTTGCTTTCCTTGAGAGAAATTAGTTTTCTCACCTGACTTTCCATTTTTACTTTAAAAATATTTATCAATGATAAAATTCCAATTTAAAAGCCAAAGTTTCCATGATGACTCAAATTAAATTACACAAATTCTGTAGCAGAGGCTACTGTGAGCTGAGATAGTGCCACTTCACTAGAGCCTGGACAACAGAGTGAGACTGTGTCTCTAAACAAACAACAAACAAATAAATAAATGTAATAAATAAAAACCTTTCATGGACTTTATATGCTCAGACAAATTAACCTACTTTCCATATTGGTATCCCTATGTTTATCCTTCAGATATAAAGAGAACACTATGAAATTATCAAGAATTCAACGTGATCAACCAGTGAAGCCCCTGGATCGAGCAGTCTTCTGGATTGAGTTTGTCATGCGCCACAAAGGAGCCAAGCATCTTTGGGTTGCAGCCCACGACCTCACCTGGTTCCAGTACCACTCTTTGGATGTGATTGGGTTCCTCCTGGCCTGTGTGGCAGCTGTGATATTTATTGTCACAAAATGCTGTCTGTTTTGTTTCTGGACATTTGCTAGAACTGGAAGGAAGGGAAAAAGAGATTAGTTGTATTTTAGGCTTGAAGCTGGTAAACCTGATGGATGGGACTACTTCAGTTTATTCCAACAAGAAAGGTTATGATGCAAGGTTTCTTTCTTTCCATGAGAGAACATCATTTCAAAACATGCTTACCTTGTCAGGTAAAAATTTGTTTTTCAGAGATTTAATACCTGTTTAATGGTTAGAAATATTTTTTGACAAGAAGGAAAACACCAACAAAAATATAAAACTGTATAAAGCCATGTGATCTTATATATAAATTTGTTGAGCTTATACTGAAATTTGTCGCTCCCATTCACAGGTAACATGATAAAATGTTCACTAAGCTTAACAACATTTCACATATTGTACATAAACACAAGAACACAAGAAGTTCACTGAGACTATTGGTACTGTTTTGCAAATACTCAGAATACTTTGGCTTCATTTGAGCAGAGTTTTGATATTTTAACTGTTGCTAAAGGAACTATCAAGCAATTCAATAGTATGAAAAAAACCCTCTCTCTTCCTTTTGATATTTTGAGATGAGTAGTGCTGCTTGGCTGTTATGGTGCACCCTGCTTCAGTGTCAGTTTTTTCCTAAAGGTTATGGCAAAATGTTTACCATTTTAGAGCTGAAGTCATTTCCCAATGGAACGTAGGTGGAATTAGAAATACAGCAACTCCTACCTGCTTCCTTCAGTAAAATTGAACTATTTTACAAAGTTGTTGGTTCTATGAGTCAATTCAGGCTTTCCCAAGTCAGGTTTTCCATATGACATCAACAAAATCAATACATGTCTGTCAAAAAACAAATTGAAAATGGAGAAATGAGTGAGTGAGTGGTGGAAAGAACACTGGGCTAAAAGTCAGGAGAGCTGAAATCCAGTTCCATTTTTCTGCTGAGCCAGTCTTTCACCATGAGCCTCAGTTTACCCATTTTTTCTGGTCATTTAAAAATATTCGTCTGGTTGATTTTATTCTCATTTTTAAAATTATTTCAATACTTTTTAGGAAACAGGTGGTATTTGATTAGATGGATAAGTTCTTTAGTTGTGATTTCTGAAATTTCAGTACACTCATCACCTGAGCAGTGTACACAGCACCCAATGTATGGTCTTTTATCCCTCTCCCCACTCCGACCGTTCTCTGAGTCCTGAGAGTCCATTGTATTATTCTTATGTCTTTGCGTTTTCATAGCTTGGCTCCCACTTATCATTGAGAAGACACAAGTTTTGATTACGTAAACCTTACGTAAACCTGAATTACTTCACTTAGAATAATGGTGTCCAACTCCATCCAGGTTGCTATTAATGGCATTATTTTGTTCCTTATTATGACTGAGTAGTATTCCATAGGGGGTGTGTATGTGTGTATCACATTTTCTTTAACTATCCATTGGTTGGAGGACATTTAGGTTTGTTCCATATTTTTACAATTGGGAATTGTACTGCTATAAAGATGTGTGTGCATAACTCATTGCATATAATGACTTCTATTTCTCTGGGTAGATACCCAATAGTAGAATAACTGGGTGAAAATGTAGATCTACTGTTAGTTTTTTAAGGAATCTCCTTACTATTTTCTACAATGGTTGTACTAGCTTATAGTCTCACCAGCAGTGTAAAAGTGCTCCCTTTTACCAAATCCATGCCAAGTTTGTAATATTTTTTGGATTTTTAAATGATGTCCATTCTTACAGGAGGACAGTGGTATTGAATTGTGATTTTGATTTGGATTTCCATGATGATTACTGATGTTGAGCATTTTTTTATGTTCATTGGCCATTTGTAATTTTCTTTTGAGAACTGCCCATTCATGATCTTAGCCTACTTTTTGATGGTATTACTTGTTTTTATCTTGTTGATTTGTTTGAACTCTTTGCAGATTCTGGATTTTAATCCTATATCAGATGCATAGTTTGTGAATATTTTCTCCCACTTTGTGAGTCGTCTGTTTACTCAGCTGATTATTTCTTCTTTTGTGCAGAAGCTTTCTCCACTCTATGTTTTTGTTTGCTTTGTCAAAGTTCAGTTGGCTGTAAGTATTTGGCTTTATTTCTGGATTCTCTATTCTCTTCCATTGGTCTCCATGCCTGTTTTTATACCAGTGTCATCCTGTTTCAGTAGCTACAGACTTGTAGTAGTTTGAAGTCAGGTAATCTGATATCTTCAGATTTACTATTTTTACTTAGTCTTGCTTTAGCTGTGCAGACTTCAAGCTGAGAAGCAAATCAAGAATTCACCCTTTTTTACAACAGCTAAATCAAAAAGAAAAAAAAAGCGCAAAATATTTAGGAATATACTCAACGAAGTAGGTGAAAGGCCTCTACTAGGAAAACTAGAAAATATTGCCAAAAAAAAAAAAAATCATACAAGAGAACTAAAATAACATTAATAGCTGAGTACTTATGGCATGGAAAGAAAATAATGTCAACAAAAAATCCTATAGTCTACAAAATTATCTTTAAAAAGGTAAAATAAAGACTTTCCTAAACAAACAAAAAATAAAATTTATTGCTAAGTAATCTGTCTGCCTTATAAAATTTCCAAAGAAATTTTCCAGGCTGAAAGTAAATAAACACAGAAAAAAAAAATTTAAGCCACATAAAAAAAGGAGTATCTGAAAAAATAATTATGGAAATTAACAAATTGTATAAATGCATATTTATTCAACTTGCTTCAACAAATTTAAGAAGTATGTAAAGCATATATATAGTTATATTGTTGGGCCTTTAACATATATATATGTAATACATTAGTCAATATTAGCACTAAGGTGGTATATGCATGCAAAACTGCATTGGAGCACAAAGTAATACAAAATGATAACTTGAATTATAAGAACAAAAAAATGATAAACGAAAACCTATATAACCAATGATACAGGTATATATTTGCTCTTAAATTTTTTTACACTTCTCAAAAGACACAATGTTATATAATGTAGCAACAATGTTATGTTGGTTTGTAAATGTAATATATACATTTAAGTGTAATAAATACAAAAGAAACAGCACACAACAGAAGAGGAAATAAAGATTTGCATGAGATACAAATATTTAAAAATAAATTAATAACAAATTGAGTAACTAACAAATGCATTAATAATAAACAATGTATTCTTGTAAGTCAAAGTTGAAATTTAAAAAAAAAAAAACCTTTGGTAAAACTTGAAGAATACAGAAACCAAAAAATATACAAAATGTTATGAAAAAGGAGTTATTAAGGGGAAAATTTACACCTGTAGAAAAAAAAATCCAAAGCTAGCAAAAAAAAAAAGAAAATATGAATTAGTGCCAAAATAACCAGACTGAAGAATAAGGAATCCAGAAATATAGCCAAACATAGAGTCAACTAATTTTTGACAGTAGTGTTAAAGCTACACAGTTGAGAAAAAAGAATCTCTTTAACAAATGACAGTGGGTAAACTAATTAGCCGTATACAAGTGAATAAAATTGAACCCCTGTCTTCAAACAATGTACAAAAATAAACCCAAAATAGATCAAACACTGAAATATAAGATCTAGAAATATAAAACTCATAGCAGGAAGAATATAGGTATAACATTGTAACCTTGAATCTGGCAAGGATTTTAGATATGACACCAGCAGCAGAAGCAACCAAAATAATATTGATAAATTGGATTTTAAAAAATTAAAATCTTTTCACATCAAAGAACACCATCAATAAAGTCAAAAGAGAAATCAGAGTTTGGAATATGTATTTGGAAGTTACATACCTGATAAGTGACCTGTATAAAAAATATATAAAGAACGCTTACAACTCAATGTTAAAAAGACAACATAATCAAAAAATGTTTAGAAGATCTAAACAGAAATTTTACAAAAGAATATGTAAATGTCCACTAAGAACATAAAACAGATGTTTTATGTTGGATTATATAGTTGAGAGAAATATATAATGTCTTCCCCAATGACAAGTAACTTTTCCTTTGTGCTCATAGTCAGGGAAATCAATTGTCATGACTAAACTAAGATAATTGTTCAGAAAAGTTGCCTAGAATGCACACAAGTTATTTAGCAGAACGATAACAATATAAAATTAAAGATAAATAAACAAATAGCAGTAGTATTCTTAAGAATCCATACTAGTAATTAAAATATTTTAATAGAGTCTGGTTCACATATTTTTTAACATTATCTCTCCCCATTAGTGTGTAAAGATGCTATTTTAATTCTTGTTCTATATGCTCAAATACACACACAGGCACACTTGCATGACTATGCATTAATAATAGAGGAAATATATTTTGTAGCACAGAGTTCCTTCTGAAGGAACTTAGTGATGAGGTTTCTTTAAAAATTTGGCACTAATATGTGATGGGTCACCACCTGTGGGAGTCTGTCCTGCAGACCTTGCTTCTATAATAGATGAATAAATACAAACACAGAGTACAGTGAACGAGCAGACTAGGGGATCATGTACTTCCCAAAGAGTGAAATCACAGCTACACAACCCCCACTAATTCTCCTTCCTCACATTTATTCAGTATAGATTTAACTACAAAGGCTTTGAGTAAACACACTTGTGGATAATTAACATGTTTAAGAGAGTAGTTCTTCAAAAGATTAAGGATCAAGTACAGATGGCCAGAGCAAACACCATTAAAGGATAATCCCCCTGGTCAACCTCCCCTCTCACCCCAGACAGCCATCTGGCTCAAAGGTTACATGAGTAAACAAGCTAGTTAGAGTAAAAACAAAGGAATGGGGGAGTTTATCTTATCTTACTAAAGGGACAAAGCTGCCTTCAGCCAAGTAATAGAAAACTCTTCGGCCTTCCAAAAGGGTTTGTGACTATATTCTATAAATTTCCTTTAATATTTCTGCCACTATCCTGAGTGAACCCCAACATATACCCCTTTTATATTTTTACTATCAGGCTCTGTTAACTGATGGGCACCAATGCACTCAGCCATGGGTCTGTCAGGTAAGGCAGTCATTGCTCTTATTCTGGCTTTGCATCCTAGAATTAACAAATAACATAAAGCAATTATGAGTACAGTAAGAAACATTCTTTTCAATTCAAGTCTCAACTCCCAGGAATGGGGGTCTAACCAGGAGAGATGATTTGCACACCTTTCCATATGGCTGTTTGTTGTTGGGTGTGTAGTTCTATAGCATGAAGGGATTTTAAAATTTTAGTTTTAAGTTGCTTTACATCTGCAGCTAAATTATCGTGAAAAGTTCCCCAGAGGTGTTGTTTCACCTCATCCCAACTATGTATTGAATGATTCTGTGATAGAGAAGTGACACAGATATGTTTATGTTCCTAGTCACAGATTAATTGCTATTGGAATGCCAGTGCATCCTGTCACTCCCCCACATATTCCATAGCAGCCTTGAGGGCTTGCAGACCTGCAAAAACTTTTTCATGTATACCTTGCTGCAAGAGAAGTTCATTAGACACATTTTTGGCCAGATTATACAAAAGCAGCTGTTTGTACTGACTCAGTAATAGATGCCACTGCAACACTGGCAGTTGCCAGGATGACTATGGCTGAGACTATAAAGGCTATGAGTGCAATTATGAATCTTTTGTGTCTGACCTGAAACGGAGCACATTCTAAGGTGACAAGATTATAGGAACCTTGCCAATAGCGTATTAAATTGGCTGGTAGGAATGCCTCAGACTGTCTTCTTAATACCATGACACTAGTCATTTTTAAATTAGATATGTAGTGACTAGTGTGATACATGAGGCAAACCAAGCCTATCCCTGCAACCGGATCACAAATGTGGAGTTTTGGGGTGCAATGGAAACGTTAGTTCCCTTAAGGAAAACATATGGATCAAGCACTGATCAGTGTGATTATGAATAAAGGTTATAGTAGAGTTGCAACTGGAATTATGATATGTCCCATGCCAGGTGTTAAGGAAGGTACTAAGATATCCCAAACACCATGAGGTGCCTTGGGGTGGCACAGATTTTACTCAGAGTCTGGGATATCCCATCCCCCTATTGGCCCAAATTATAGAAGACCAAGATATGAAACTGTGATTGATGCTATAGTGGATGAAGACATTATAAGGCTGCCCTGCAATCTGCCATGGGGGCTCCAGTCTAAACTGGTATAATTGCCTAACTGGAGTCTATGGGCTTGTTTCCCATGACAGACCTCCCAGCTAAAGAGGAATCCATTATTTCCTGACTTTGTTCTTTAGCACAGGAAGGAATGTTTGGGAAAACAGCATGGATTACATTGCCTAGTTTGAGGCTACCTGCCACTAAGAATCTTCAGATATCTCCGTTACCATAATGTAGCCATACTTGTTTTGGGGCATTTACACAGTAAGTGTTAGAACCTTTAAAACTTACACATAGTGGGAGGATAGTGGAGTGATATGTAGTGTTATCTGGTACTTTAGTCCAATGTGTGCCATTATTGAGGGACCCCAGTGGGGGTAAATCTATCCCTCCTAGCCAAGCAGTTGTACTGTTAGAAGCTGAGAAAGGGGGTATTTGTTTAAGAAACAGCGCAGAAAAAAGGCAGATTTAGAGGATGGACTCAATAGACTGTGGCAGATACAGGTTGTAGGCAAAGTGAAACAATAAAAAATAAACAAATGATCTGGAGTGAATGGTGTCTGTGTCCAGAGCAGGATTCACCCCAGCCTCCTGCATTGTCCTCTTCAGCATTCCCCAGGTGACATCCAGGGTGTTTGTGGTCCTGTAGGATATTTCCTTGGCTGACTCAAGTATTTTCTTCATTCCATCCTTTGATCAGGATGCTTTCCAGGCTGATGCTGGTGTACTGGAAATTCTATGGTTGTGGCTGTGCTAAGAGACCTTTTATAATCTTTGTAAAAGAGCAGGTTAGTACTTTAAGAAAAACTTGTTGTGTTTTTATTTTAATCCAGCTTACAGAAAAACTGAATGATACTGCCTTAATTTCAGCTAATATGTTTACACACAGAATTTCTTTTACAATTAATGATTGTAAAGCTTCATTAGACCTTTAAAACAAAAATCATACATTTCTTGCATAAAATTCCTTTCTATAACATTATTCACGACTCTCACAATCTCCAACATGACTCAACTTTTTCTTTTTCTTTCTTTACCTCTCCTTTTCTCTTTGCCTCCCTGTCTCTTTCTCTCTCTTTCCCTCTCTTTGTTTTTACACTATCTTTTTCCTTAGCCTCATTTCCTGTGTCTATCTCTAATCTCTGTCTCTTCTGGTCTCTCTCTTGCTCAATCTTTCCTTCTGTTTCTCTCTTCAACTTTTCTCTTTCTGTCTTGAGAGGTTTTAGCAAAGTGCTTTTCCTACAGTTGATTGAGATTTGTCACCTAAATTTGAAAAATTAAGCATAAATAAGGCCTGTGCCAATAGTGTTGCCTTTTGAGATAGAGAACAGGTTTTGCAACTTATCAGTCAATGAGGAAATTCTTTTCTACTGAGGAGCAAAGCTGTATGGCTGGCTATTAATTATTCTTTAATTCATGGGCTTGCTGTTATTTCTCTCCTTCAGGAACTATTGTTTTACTCTAATAGGATTTTGAGATAGCCATGTAAAGGATAGGGTTGTAATAATAACAGTGGCCATTATCAGAAAAAAAGGTCTTACAAATTCTTAAATTTTACTTAAATCTTAGCAGAGCTTAGTGTTACTATGTGATGCACAGTCCCTCTTCTGGGTATTTATCCATAAGAATTAAAATCATGATTTCAAAGAGATATTTACACATCTGTATTCATAATAGCACTATTAAGAAAGTTAAGACCTCAAAACAATCCCAGCATTTATTAAGGAATGAACAGGTAGATACTATGTGGTTTATGCTACAATGTGGATGAAACTTGATGTAGTTAGACTAAATGAATAAGTCATAAAAAGACAAACTATAATTCCTCTTATAGAAGGTATCTAAACTAGTCAAATTCAAAAAAAAAAAGTAGAATTGTGACTACCACATGAAAAGGACATCATAAAATGAAAAGTTGTTGTTTATAGCATAGAGTTTTAACTTTACAAGAAGAAAAAGTTTAGGAGATTGGTTGCATAAGATTGTGTATCTAGCAGTACTATGTGTACACTTAGAAGTGGTTAAGATGGAAAATTTCATATTATGTATGTTTTATAATAGCTTCTACTCCAACAATTCCAGCTAATATTTGATATTCCATCCTTAGTTGCTTGCAGCATTCTTTTCAATAGTGTTTGCTGTGTTAATGCTCTTTTGTGATAGAGCAAATTCTTTCTTCCTAGGAAATGGACATTTTCTCAGAGCTCTGGAGAAAATAGCATTGCAGTGTTTCCTCTGGGATTGGTGGTCAGGAACATCACAGAAGGAAAGGTCGATGTGATTGCATCAGCCCTTGCCCAGTTCCCGCAAAAGTTTAAAGTGCCATAATGGTGGAAAACTAAGAGAGTCTTATATTACGTAAAGAGTTAAAGAGTGAAAATTTCCTGCCTGAAAAGTTAACTTTTAGGATAATTTACCTCGGATATCAGTTTAAAAACAACAGACATGACAGATGATAAAATAGCACAGAGTGTTTTTGATTAATAATACTTTAACATTATTTTCTCTGATTGTGATCAGAGAAAAATCCATAATGAGGAGGTGCAGTGTGGTATTTTGGTATTATCATGATAGTGGAGGCAGGTAACAGGTAGCACCAAATTCTGCTCTGCCATTTGGTTCTATTCCTTACAGGATTCCTGAGGACACTGTACACACTACAAATGTTATCAGAAAGGCATTATATTTTATTGGTAACTTCAGTAAAACATAACAATAACTAGGTATTGGAAAAAATCTGAAATGTATCATGGAGTTTAGGCTTTCCATGTAATCTGGGTCTCTTCCCCTAATTTTGAAATAGGCATATTTGGTGTGTTGGTTAAAGGGCTATTCAGAGAAGGGAAGCCCAAAATCACCCACCCTGAGTCTAGGTACCCACTTAGCCAGATAAATTTAGAGAAATAGAAAAATCAATCTGCCTTGGTGGACTGGACTTTGCCAATGTCCAAAAGGAGGATGTAACAGAAAGGAGGGAGATCAAATCCTGCCCTTAAGGTACATAGAATCTCACTCACTCCCCAGCCCAGGCTGGAGTACAGTGGAGTGATCTTGGCTCACTGCAACCTACACCTCCTGGGTTCATGTGATTCTCCTGCCTCCACCTCCTGAGTAGCTGGGATTACATGTGTGTGCCAGCATGCATGGCTAATTTTTGTATTTTTAGTAAATATGATGTTTTGCAATATTGGCCAGGCTGATCTCGAACTCATGACCTCATGTGATTCACTCAGCCTCCCACAGTGCTGGGATTACAGGCATGAGCCACCTATATAGCCCAGCCTATAGCAGACCCTATTAATCACTGCTGTCAACGCTTTAGAGTGTACCATCAAAGAGTTAACAGCAGAACAAAATTTAGCATCATCACAATTTTTTTCAACAGCCTTATTATTTATAAACTGCCAATTAGTGTTTTTACATACAAATCATTTCCAGTGGTAGCAATTGTGATACTATTCTGGATGTATGTAAAAAATGTCACTTGAAATATTTTCTTCGAAGAAGTGTTTAATAATTTGTAATCAGAAACAAATTTTATGTACTTTCTAAATAGATTAATATATTTCTCATACACAGATGATCCCATAGATTTGCTTAAAAATTCCATAGATTTGGCTTAAAGGCCATGACCAACACACCATTGTATCACAATATGTTGTTGTTGTTGTTGTTGTTTTAGTGCAAAACATATGACAGAAGTTTTAGAATCACGCATAAGTTCTAAAATAGCCAAAAGTAAAATAAAAGGAACTGCTAAAGATGGTAACAGAAGGGTTATAAAGAAAATTGATAACACAGTTGAAGCAGGGACTCATAAACATTATTACAAAACTGACTAATTTTCAGCACACTTATGTGGCCTTTCAGCATGATAGCGCAGCAAATGTTCATTTTTAAATTTTTTAATGTATATTGAAGATACACAAAGTGATATTATGGAATAAAAATACATATTAAAAAGCTTACCATAATGAAGCAAATAAACATGTTTATGATCTCACATTAGTTACTTATTTTTGTTTTTAAAACTTTTCTAAAATGACTTATTTTCAGTAATCTGTGCAACATAATCAATCTCTAATCGCCATTATATTTAATGTTTTCCAAATTTTTATGCTAAAATTTTAATCTCATCATTAATAAATTATGAACTACTAAAGCTTCCAAATTTGCCTTTTCAAAATTACTGAAAGAAGAGATATTAATATAAATGTAGCCATTGCTTTGTTCTTGCAGTGGTTGCTTGCTTATTTGGAAGAATTATAAAAACAAACTATAGTTGACCAGAAATAGATAAGTTGGAATATTTCTGTTTAATAGCCAAAATTTTTGAAACCAGAAATATGTAGTTGATATGTTATTAAAGTACATATATTAATTTCAGTTATGCTATTACCATCATATTGTTGATATCAATAATTTTTGTAAACAATGCTGGTGTTGAAAAATAAACATAATTTCTAATTAGTTGATACATAAATGTGTATGATATATTTTAGTACATACATTAATTTCAGTTATGCGATTACTATTATATTGGTAATATCAATAATTTTTGATAAACAATGCTGGTGTTGAAAAATAAACATAATTTCTAATTAGTTGATACATAAATGTGTATGACATAACATGTATTTTATTGGTTCTTTATTTATATTTCTTTATTTATTATATTTTTGATTATACTTTTAAGTTCCGGTGTAAATGTGCAGAATGTGCAAATTTGTTACATAGGTGTACACGTGCCATGGTGGTTTGCTGCATCCATCACCCTGACATCTACATTAGGTATTTCTCCTAATGCAATCCCACCCATAAGCCCCCACTCCCTCACAGGTTCCAGTGTGTGATATTCCCCTCCCTGTATGTGTTCTGATTGTTTGACACCCATTTATGAGTGAGAACATGCAGTGTTTGAGTTTCTGTTCTTGTGTTAGTTTCCTGAGACTGATGGTTGCCAGCTTCATCCATATCCCTGCAAAGTATAGGAACTCATACTTTTTATGGCTACATAGTATTCCATGGTGTAAATGTGACACATTTTCTTTACCCAGTCTATCATTGATGGGCATTTGGGTTGGTTCCAAGTCTTTGCTATTGTGAACAGTGCCACAATAAACATACATGTGCATGTGTCTTTATAACAGAATGATTTATAATCTTTTGGGTATCTGCCCAGTAATGAGGTTGCCGGGTCAAATGGTATTTCTAGTTCTAGATCCTTGATTAATCACCACACTGTCTTCCACAATGGTTGAAATAATTTACACTCCCACCAACAGTGCAAAACTGTTCCTATTTCTCCACATCTTCTCCAGTATGTTGTTTCCTGACTTTTTAATGATCACCATTCTAACTGGCCTGAGATGGTATCTCATTGTGGTTTTGATTTGCATTTCTCTAATCATCAGTGATGATGAGCTTTTTTTCATATGTTTGTCAGATGCATAAATGCCTTCTTCTGAGAAGTGTCTGTTCATATACTTTGTCTGCTTTTTGATGGGGTTGTTTGTTTTCTTCTTGTGAATTTGTTTAAGTTCGCCATAGATACTGGATATTAGCCCTTTGTCAGATGGGTAGATTACAAAAATTTTCTCCCATTCTGTAAGTTGCCAGTTCATTCTAATGATAGTTTCTTTTGCTGTGCAGAAGCTCTTAAGTTTAACTAAATTCCATTTGTCTATTTTGAATTTTGCTGTCATTGCTTTTGGTGTTTTAATCCTGAAGTCCTGGTCTGTGCCTATGTCCTGAATGGTATTGCCTAGGTTTTCTTCTAGGGTTTTTATGGTTTTAGATCTTATATTTAAATCTTTAATCCATTTTGAGTTAATTTTTGTATAAGGTATAAAGAAGGGATTCAGTTTCA
Source organism: Lagothrix lagotricha (assembly GCA_963574225.1). Lineage (NCBI taxonomy): Eukaryota > Metazoa > Chordata > Mammalia > Primates > Atelidae > Lagothrix > Lagothrix lagotricha. The sequence goes on along the minus strand of CAUYNB010055610.1, from coordinate 4,858 downwards.
GCTTTCTGCATATGGCTAGCCAGTTTTCCCAACACCATTTGTTAATAGGGAATCCTTTCCCCATTGTTTGTTTTTGCAGGTTTGTCAAAGATCAGACGGCTGTACATGTGTGGTGTTTTTTCTGAGGCCTCTGCTCTATTCCATTGGTCCATATCTCTGTTTTGTTGTTGTTGCTGTGGTTGTTGTTGTTTAAGATGGGTCTCTGTCTTTTGTCAGGCTGGAGTGCAGGCGTGCATTCTTGGCTCACTGCAAACTCTGACTCCCTGTTTTATGCAATTCTCCTGCCTTGCTCTCCTAATGGCTGGGATTACAGACACAAGCCATCATGCCCAGCTAATTTTTGTATTTTTAGTAGAGACAGGTTTCACCATGTTGGCCTGGGTGGTCTCAATCTCCCGACCTTATGATCTGCATGCCTTTGCCATCCAAAGTGCTGGGATTACAGGCGGGAGCCACTGCCCTTGGCCTGGTTCTTTGTATCATGTAACTTCCTTGTTGTCTTTCCCAATTGTATGAAAATATATATCAGAATTAGTGCCTTCCTCTGAAAAACACAGTCCTCCCACTGTGTTTTTTAAATAACAAGGAGAAAAGTTACCTCCATTGCTGTTGCTACGTGCCATGCTTTAGTAATTTTGGTTTCAATTTGGTAAGCAAGACACATTTATGCACCCATTTTCTTTTGCTATTAGTCCATAATTGCTTCAACACTAGAAAAAAATGGAACTACAATGCCTCAAAGTAAAATATTGAAAGCCACTTAGAATCTAAAATCACAATACAAGAAAAACCACTAAAAATAGTAAGTATTTATTGACAATTACTATATGATGAGAATAATTCTACCAGGTGTTCTAAGAATCATTACAATACTACTCACACTAATCAGGCAAGAAAGATAAGATTCTTATTTATTCAATTTAACAATAACAAACTTGGAACAGATGCATTTAAAAAAAAAAAGACCAATAAATATCAGACTAGTATTCAAACTAAGGCCATCTGCTTTCATACTTTCAACCACAAATCCACTGATATAATGTTCATACTGACTCTTGGTCAGTGTGAACTTCTTATATGCTTTGCCCTGACATGAACCTGACCTTAACAGATTTGTCTCCTATCTCTAGACTTTGATATTATTTCAAAACTTGTACACCAGGTCCATTAAAAATTGTACTGGATAATTTAACCTCTGTACTCTCAAATATTTTTTTAACCCTTTGGAGTTATCTGATTTTAACTTCTACTCTAGAAATACTTGTTTATTCTTAAATTATCTCATCACATCTTTAAATCTTATGCATCCAATAAATTCTAGCCCATAAACTAAAATCGATATAACCATCATGAAATAAAATAAATTATTTTTTATCCACTTTTATGTGGCACTCATTTTTAATATCTACACAAAATGTTCACATATTTATATTTTCTGGTTCATTATATAAGTTGGTGTCTATTTTATGTTATTTTAGCTGTAAAGAGAAAGTTATGTGGTTATCAATCATTCATTACAATAAGTCTCTAAAACCAAAAACTCTTCTGGATTGAGCTTCTCATTCACCACAATGGGGACAAGTACCTGCTGCCATCTTCCCACAACCTCACCTGGTGCCAGTACTGCTCTCTGAGTGTGCTGGCTTGTGTGGCAATTGTTACTCTATTTGTCATATATGTTGCTTGATTATCAAAAGTTCATGAAGACAAAAAAGAAGGAATAGAATGTAGCACTGTATGACATCTAAGGCAGGCAGGCATGATACAGAAGATCATGCCAATTAATGCTACCACTATGCATCAAGATATGTACTAAGTTCTTGGATACATTTTATAAGGCCTGTGCCTTCTAGATTTGTTCAAAACTTTTAATCTTTATTAAACATTAAGTAGTGTACAATTTTAATTTCAGAAAACCTATAATAATTCAATCTTAATGCTTAATTATGTATATTTTAAAACTGAAAATAAAATGAGATTCACTTGAAATTCAGTCTGTTTACTTAAGAAAGTTAGAAAGACTGGTTTTGCTGTGTATTTTTTGGAATCCTCTTGTTTTATACATCTATTATATTTTACATATTTGTAGATTTTATATGTATTTATATATTATATATTTATATTTTATGTATTTATATATAATAAATTTATATTATATATATTTATAATATGTTTATGTATTATATTTTATTGTTTTATTTCAACTTTTAAGTTAAGAAGTACATGTGAAGGATATGCATGTTTGTTACATAGGTAAGGAAACCTCTTCTATATAAGCAAATGCAATCATATGGAATATTTGTGTCCCTGTAAACAACAGCAAAAAAAGCAGAGCAAGATCCTTGTTAAAAACTGTAAGACAAATTTTACCTTGACTACTGAACTAGGAGATAGAGACTGCAGTATAAACTGAGCTCAACTTCAACTAAGACAAAGGTAACTGAGACTTTTCAAGAAAATCTGTTTAGGAATAAAAAGGGAATATGAGGAAATAAAACTAAGGAAACCAAAAAAAGAATGGTGGGCTCTATGGAAATAGAAAATTACATAAAAATTCAGTGAAAAATGATTGATAATTATTGGACAAGGTGAGTTAAACAGTGTAATTTTGCAATATGGCAGGATCACATTTCATTGAGCAAAGCCTCAGTATGAAAGCTAGGGTCACCTTCCAGGACAAATCCATGACGTAGTGCACAAACAAGCTGGACTAAACTTGACCAAGTCTCCTAGCATGGTGTTTAGGCAGGTCATTTGTGTTACATGGCAGTTTCCAATTCATATCCTTCATGAAATACCAAGTATTTTCTCATGAAAAGTTTTTTTTGTTTAAAAACTCTAGATGGTCCTAAGTGGCTTCCTAACTAAAACTATGCAACATGGTAAAATTTTTGTTTAGAAAGACTAAAGATGTTTTGCACATGAAGCCCTGAATATGCTTGAGTTACTACTTTTGCTTTAGTAGTAACCCTTTGTAATTTGATAGTAATCCACAAAATAAAAGAAAAGGCTAGTTCCCTTTAGTTAGGAATTACAGATATGGTCCAGCAAGTTTAGTCCAGTCTCTCTAGATTATGTTACCTGATGTCTCTCCTGCAATAAGATCTCACATTTCTTGCCCTTACCTTGTCAGGTATGATATTTACAACTACTTTAATATCTGAAATACTGAGGATATACAAACCAGAAATGTATATAATTATTTTACTTATTCTCTCCTCATAAGGACAAATAAATTGTAGATGGAATAAAAAGCCAAATGTTCTGTGCAACAATTTTTAAAGTCTATACTGGAGAAAACATATGAAATGGCAAAAGCTCTCCAATATCTGCATTTAAATATTGCTCATTACAGCCTTTGGACTCAGAACAAGATTTGAAAAGCAAATAACAGACAAGAAGGGAATCAACTTAAGAGCTATTCTGACAGGAGATATGTCTAAAACAATTGAATGAGAGAAGTGTGATGATTATTTCTGACACATGAAATACATTTTTATAGTACTCTTTGCTAGAAAAAAATATTTTGGCAATAATTGATAATAAAATGAATTATTATAATGTCTAGAAAAGAAATATACACTAAACATTTTTCTTTATTAAACTTTCAACATATATTCATGCCATTAGAAAAAAAATAGCAAAGTTAAAGAAAAAAATGTAATGCATTAGTGCTCTTTATAGTAATATCTTCTTTATAAAACAGGGGAAACCTTATGTATAAAGATTAGTCTGGGGAAATAATGAAGCTCAACATGTACTATACAACGTTAATTTCAGTCTACTTTTATTTTCTTAATGAAACAGCTTCTGAAAATGCATCAAGGGCTTTACCAAAGTAGATATTCTTTGCAATTCTTAGACTATATATCCAGATATAAAAATCTATGTCTATTGATGAGTTGTCAAAGAATAATTGCACTTGTTTTAATTTTGAGAATTCTTTTCACATAAAGCATTATGTACACATATAGTTTGGAAAGTATGTAAACATGAAGGTTTACTTGATGGAGACCCATAAAAGCACATAGCATTTAATTTCCAAAAATTAAAATATTGTGCATGTGTCTATTTCTTTGAGATTGATTCTACAAGCTTTTAAATGTCTCAGCACTTAACAAAATTTAAACACAGACACTCTAAGTACTCACATGGAATGACTGAATTGAAAATAGCATTCTTCATCATTGTGATAATCTTTTTCTATAAAATTCTGAATATGCTGCTTAAAGACTGGAACATGCAAGCACCACAGAAGTTGAAGACAAAAATGTAATAATTGTGAATGTAATCATGAAAGTAGCATATGCATCTAACTCTATCTATGTCAAGGACAAATGGTTTATGCAGGAATTTCCTCAACTAATATCAGTGCGAAATGCAATGTTTCTTAAAAGATAAAGCAAATGTGCTAATTAGAAGTTTCCTTCTAATATTCTTTAAATATACTCTTCAATATTCCTAAATATAGTCTTTAATTTTCTTAAATATATTCTTTAATATTCTTAAATAATATTCATATATATTCTTAAAACTCAATGATAATCATAAAAATTACTGAATAACAGTAAAGAGTAGGGTCTTAGAATATGGGATATGTCTTCCTGCATCTACCACTTGACAATCACTCCAGTGTTCTCTATTGATGAAGCTTAACATTCAACTAGCTGGCAAAGGATGAATGTTTACGGGATTCTGATTAAGTATCATAAAGCTATATTTGCACCCAAGGAACAAAAATTGAAAACTTGTAAAGCATAACGTTTCAAATTTCTCATTTGTTACTATTCTCAAAGTCATTGTTCCTTCAGACAGTGAATCTTGGTAAAATTCAGATTAATAGGAGGCATGGCTTTCT
>CAUYNB010055608.1:0-17967 GCA_963574225.1 Lagothrix lagotricha | reverse complement strand
CCCCCCCCCCCCCCCCCCCCCCCCCCCCCCCCCCCCCCCCCCCCCCCCCCCCCCCCCCCCCCCCCCCCCCCCCCCCCCCCCCCCCCCCCCCCCCGCCGGGGGCGCCCGGTGGGCACAGAAAATAAATCTAAAGCAGCCAATCTCAAAAGCTGATCATGGCCTTTAATTTCTCAAGTGTTAACTTTGCTTCCAGCCTTCAGTTTGTTTTTAATAACTCAGTCCTCTCCTATCAGGAATCTGACCTTCCCTCTGCAAAGCCCAGAACTCACAGTGATATTATTTTACAAAAATGTTAAAAACAGATCCCCCCAGGTCACATCCCACCCTTCCCAGGTCAGCCTGCTTTAGAGGGTTTCAGACATCTCTTATATTCCAAATGATGAGTTTCTTCATCTGACGCTGTCAGTCAAGGTCTGGAAGCAAATGGGCACAAAAGCCAGTCCAATCCACTTTGATTCGCCAAGAAATATTAACTGTTTCTTTTCCTGAGCCACAAATTCAGCCTCCGTAATAAAGCCCCAAAGAAAATCCAACTTACATTTTCTAAAACCACCACACCCGAATACAAAAAAAAAAAAAAAATCCCCTCAATAAAAACTAAACGGATATTTCATTGGTTTTGAGCCCTTTGGCAGGACCCTTGAAAGCCTATCCCAGGCTGCAGAACTGAAGGACCCTACTGGGTTAGAAAAGTCAGTCTTGGGAAAACTGACCCAGAAGTCTAGCAACAGAGGAATGTTGTGGAAACAATGGATCCTCTACTCCAAAACATCATGAGATAACGCACAGCGATCAACAAAACACCTAAATACGGAAACATGTTTACAAAATAACTTAAGGAGAAAACGGAATGAAAAAACCAGATATGCACTATGATCTTGGTGGCGAGGCACAGATATATATACGCCTGACACACAAGTATCAAGGCTGCCAGCACACAAAAGCAGTTCTGATAGGGTGGTGGGATTATGGGCACTTTGACTTTATTTTCTAATTCCTTATATGTTGCTGTTTTAAGAAAAATTATGTAACTATAAGACGAAATACTCATCTGAAACAAATCTATAAATGTCGGGGCTGGAGCCTGCATGGCTTTCCGTGGCTCTGCCCCAAACCTCACACGAATGCTCAGCTGACCACAGACCCTCGTTCTCCTGGGCATAAAGTCTGGGGAATTTTCATTCACTCACGTCTGCCCACCCCCCAGGGGAAATACAAACCCGGTCTATGGTTGGCTTTCCTGCCACTGCTGTTCTCAGGTTTCCCCGTTCTGTGGTGACCTCAGCATCCCCGTAACCAGAAACCTGATGGGCTGAGCTGGGCTGATGGTGGGGGTTGGGGGACAGCCTTACCTTCAGGGCCCCCTCCCCACACTAGCAACCCGCCAGGGCTTCAGCGAGAGGGGGTTTCCGTGTGTGTACAAGGAGATACTCACCCAAGTTATTGTGTGCTGGGGACATCGGATTCGGGGATAGGTTTGGAGAACCTGCGAGGTGAGACATAGTTGTGAGACTTGGCAAAAGATTCTTGGCCTGGAGAGCCAAATTACTGAACACTTACATCAAGGTGGGGTAGCTCAACACAGCACAAAGAAACCCTGGACTGAGCCTCCAAGTCCCAGGAGAAGGCCTACCCCATACTCTGGCCTGTGCGCTCCCTCCCGGGGCCTCCATTTCTTGTCTGGAATGAATGGATTCAGTGGATGATCTCAGAGGTCTCTGATAGTTTTATGATCCTAACCAAGACTCCCAGCTCAGGGCTGCTAAGTTCTCAACTAGCATAGGTGACACTTTTTTTCTTTAGCTTACACCACCTGCCCTATTAACTATGGCCTCAGGACAATGAGAGGAGCAGGGAAACCCTTCTCCCCAACTGCAAAGACCCAGGCAGCAGGAGGCCAGTCCTCCCACACATGAGGGGCCTGAAGCGTCCCCAACGTCACCAGCCACTGACCTTGGTCAGAGGCCACGAACAGCTCAGGTGCTGGAAAGACTGATTTCAGGAAACTCACAAACCTGCCTCAGAAACCCTGTGACTCGGCAACCAGACTGACACTATGCAAAAGATGATGGTGCACGTGGGAAAAAGTCTACATCCACCCAAGTCTTACTCTACTGTGTTCTCTCCTCCTCTCACCTCCAGAAAAAAAGAACTCACGTGGTATCAGCCTTCCACAATCAACAGTGGACACCTTTCCAGAGCAGCATTCTGCACGTCCCCTCCTTTGCTGCTCTATCGAGGAGGCCGCAGAGGCCGGGCACAAGGGCTCACATCTAGAATCCCAGCACTCTGAGAGGCCGAGGCTGGGGGATCACTTGCGCCCAGGAGTTTGAGACCAGCCTGGGCAATATGGGGAGACCCCATCTCTACAGAAAAAAAAAAATAGCGAAGGCTGAGCCTAGGAGGGATCGAGGCTGCAGGAAGCTGTGCCTGCACCACTGCACACCAGCCTGGGCAACACAGTGAGACTCTGTTTCCAAAAATAATAAAATAAAAAAGGAGGCTACTCATTTATTAACCATCCTGTGGGGTCTGGTTCCACCCCGTGGAATCTACCAGTCCTGAGACTGGGTCCAGCCCCCGGCCTCAAGCGAATGCCGCCTTGCGCTGTTCATGGGGGTCTTTTCTTTTGCCCTAACTCAGCTGTAACCTCCTTGAGGGCAAAGGAAGAATCATGGATTCCTCCTTCTCACCTGTAGCCCTTAATTTAAAGGGGGATGTGGAATATTCACTGGGAGACCTCAGTTACAGTATCAGTCACGGGGTCTGGATACCCCCGCGAATCAGCTATGTGAGTTTGGCTAAGCCGTTTAACTTCCCTGAGCCTCGATTTTTTCCTCAGGTATAAAATGAGGATAATATCATCTAGTGTGTGACATGTGAAAATGAGACCATGCACACAGAAGTGCTTACGCCGTGACCGCTACACGGCAGGCACTCGATAAACGCTTGTCCCATTTTGTGGTAGCCTGAACCACCAAGACCTAGGAAGGCCAAGAGGCCTTCTCGCGACTCTAAAAGGGGGCATATGCAGGTGAGGGGACACAGGGGACAACAAGGTGACCCTCTGGCCTGAGACACTACCACACCCCTGGGGGCAGGGAAGCCAAGCGCATGACCAACGGGACTATCCAAGCAGACAACGCTGAGTGAAGAACAGACACCGAGACAGGAGGGCTCCCACCCACCACCCACACGCTGGCTGGGGTCCGCAAGTCTAGTCTGCCTCCACTTTGGGTAAATCACTCCTGTTCACAACAAGGCCCTCCAGGCACACTCAAGGAGAGGATAGGAAGAAGGGAGAGGGGACAGAGAAAAGCAGGGCACAAAGGAGGAAGACGAGGGAGAAGAAATGAGAGCTGACAGGGTGAAATCTGGGCTGCTCTTTCCCATCTCCAGCCCCTCTGGACTGTGTTTGTTCGTAACGATAATCACTGTGCAAACATGGAGAGCAGCAGAGAGGGAAGAGGGAACGCAGAGTGGGAAGAAACGCAGCAGCTGCAGAGATGCTGCTCGGCTGGCCTGCTTCCCGTGCCTGCGATCAATAGCTGCAGGCTTGCAGCCGTCACCTGGCATCGGGTACAGGAAGGTCTTCGATGCATTCCAGCTGGTTCGCGCTGCCAGCCACTCCGCCGGGTGGGTGTGTTTCACGGGGTGTGCTCAACCCAAAGGTGCCGCGATGCCCAGGGTGGATTTCAGCAACTACTACATGCGAGTCTCTTTCGTTCTCTCAGGAACTGCACGATCTCAGCCAGGTGCGGTGTAACCCCAGCACTTTGGGAGGCCGAGGTGGGCAAATCACCTGAGGTCAGGAGTTCAAGACCAGCCTGGCTGACATGGCAAAACCCTGTCTCTCCTAAAAATACAAAAATGGGCCACGTGTGGTGGTGCACACCTGCAATCCCAGCTACTTGGGAGGCTGAGGCAGGAGAATCGCTTGAACCTGGGAGGCGGAGGGTGCAGTGAGCCGAGATCGCAGCCTTGCACTTCAGCCTGGGCGACAGAGAGAGATTCTGTCTTGGCAAAAAAAAAAGCATTGCACACTGTCTTCTGGGCCGTGAGGGCAGGCGGCTCCAATGCGTCTAGCAGCCCTGCGTACGAGGCACGCCCACCATCGTTGGAATGGAACATCTGCGTGGCTCCCTCTCCCCCTCTCCCAACCACACACAACTCAGTACACATTCTATGTGGCAGCTGGGGTTCAATTCAAGAAGCTGCTGGTCTGGAGCCAATTTGGTCCTATAACAAATGACACGGGAAACATCTGGAGACGCAGCAGCAGAGAGCTAAACCCAGCCCCTCACGGCAGGAGCACACACATCACATGTGGTCGTCACACAAAAACACTGGCTTCAGGAGTCTCCACCGGTCATCCGAAGAAGGCATTAGCTCCATTCAGCCTCTCCCTGCCTCCCACCCGACTGTTTGAATTGATTGAGGCCACTCTCCACCCTGCTGGTGGTGACATCTCACAAAGGCACAGGCCATGCTTACTGCCTGCAGTGGTTACCCCACCAGCCCTGACTAAATGCCAGGTTGTCTGTCTAGCTTGAAGGTGCACCACACCTGGACCCCCGCGTGAAGGGCCCTCCCATCTTTCTCCCCACTGGAGAGAGTGTACCCTCCAGCCACGCTGAGCTCTCTGGGCTGGAAACATCCTGGACTCTGGATACACTGAGCTCTCACTGCCCCACAATGCACCAGGCTCTCGTGCCTGACACAGCCCTTGCCTACCCTGACAGGTTGGCTAACACCCTACACATCACCAAGACTCAATCTGGGGAAAAACCTGGAATGCAAGGTGCTGCTCCTCCCCAGGCTGGGTGAAGTAGCCCTGCTGTGTGCCCAAAACTATGCGGTATCTTCCATCAGGGCATCCACGAGATGGCCTCGTGACTGCTGGTTGTCCTGTCAACCTCCCCCATCATCTGTGAGCAGCTTGGACCCTCTTCTATGCCCTGCCCCTTGCACACCATGGTTGCCCTACAAATACTGGAGAGAGAGAAAGGAAGGAGGGAGGGGGCAAAGAGGAAAGGGGCAAAGAGGAAAGGATGGAAGGGGTGAACCCACCAGCTGCCAATCAGGTAAGAAGCAAAGCACACCCCGGCCAGGTGCGGTGGCTCACACCTGTAATCCCAGCACTGTGGGAGGCCAAGGCAGACAGATCATGAGGTCAGGAGTTTGAGACCAACCTGGCCAATATGGTGAAATCCCGTCTCTACTAAAAATACAAAAATTAGCCAGGCATGGTGGTGTGCACCTGTGGTCCCAGCTACTCGGGAGGTTGAGACAGGAGAGTTCCTTGAACCCAGGAGGCGGAGGTTACAGTGAGCCAAGATCACGCCACTGCACTCCAGCCTGGTGACAGAGCAAGACTGTCTCAAAACAACAAAACAAAAAACAAAAAAAAACATGCACACCCCTGCATGACTGACCTGCGTCCATGCTGTGGTTCATCTGGTGGTCACTCGTTTCTCCATCTTCACTCAGGTAGCCAGGGGGTGGGGTCTCTGGGAATCAGAAGGAAGGTGGTCCATTAAAAGGCCTTCACAGCTTGGCTCTGAGACACCTTTTGCAAACACATCACACATGCGCACCATGATGCTAGTGTCCGTGGCCACAGGAGCTCCAGGACTCGGAGCAGAGGTACCAGCCCTTGGTCCTGCTGGCCTCGCCCCTGTCCACCTGACTCCCACTTGGATCACACCTGCCTTTGTCCACACAGGACCGGACCAACTCCCAAGTCTGAAATGTGTACTCCTGATCCTCTGCCGGGCTAAATTCTCCCCATCCTTCAAGGTGAGGGTTAAGCCCCACCCCCTCCAGGGAGGCGTCTGGACGCGCCTCCACCTCACCCCTCTTTGTCCTCTAAGATCCGCAGGCTCAGACCTGCCCTTTGGTCCCTGCTCTCTTCTGTGCAGACTCCGTGTGATTTCTGTTGTCTCTAGGGGATGTGTCTTACCTCCATAGTTAAATTGCAAGTTCAATGACGGCAAAGACAGTGTGATGTATTTCTCTGAAACCGCCCCAGACCTTGACTGAAGCCCTCCAAGGTTTGCTCTTTTAACAGGGAGTAGATGACTTACCCACGGGATGCCAGGGCTACCCGCAAAGGATCTGAGAAGGTGGGACAGTGGGTCTCTCCTTAACACTCTGACCCAAGCACACAGGCCTGCAGCCAACATCAGCCCAGTAAACTAACCCAGGAGGAACGTCACGTCCCAGTGAGAATGCTCTGAGAGGTACGCGCAGGAGGACTGCCCCAGCCAGCTAAAGTGACTATCCCAAGTGCTGCCAAGCCCAGCTTTCCTGGAGCCTCAAAGTGCTGGTGATTCACACATTATTTGCATGTAAATGAGGGGCTTCTAAAAACATTTGCAGTCTTTGACTACGAAGTCCATTTCTCCCTGCAGAGTGAAAACTCAAAGTTGGCCTCAATTCCTACCCAGGTTGGAGCCCCCCGCCCAGGCCTGATGCCAAGGCGAATGCACGGAGCCAGCTCTCCACACTTGCGGCCTGGCCGTCAGCTCATTCCCTGCCTCTGCAGACCCCTAGTCCATCGGGGACAGAATGTTGTCCTGGCCTCAAGGGTGGTGAGAGAAAGAGTGTTGCTATTTCCGCTTTCAAAATAAATGACTGCATCCAGGCCGGGCGGAAGGGTCACACTGCTCCTCCGTGCCAAGAAAAGCATCACCAGTGAGCGGGGAGCTGAGCCCATGGGTTCTCTCCTAACAGGGATGCGGTTCTGAGTCAGAGGCCCTCGGGCCAGAGCTGTGTGCAGAGAGGGGGGAGCGCGAGACGGCTGGGGGCAGAGATTGGGGCCACAGGACTGATGTCGGGGCTGACCGCTGCCCCTGCCTCCCAGGCCAGCCTGCGCCGCCCACGTGCCTACCTGGAATATTGCTCTGGGGCTCGATGCCTGCGGGGAAGTTAGTGTTTTCGGGAATGGAATGGCTGTAGTCGTCCAGTGGGGGGAACTCGGCCGGGATCTCTGTGTGGCGTGGTACCAACACAGGAGGTAGAACTGTCCGGGGGAGACAGAGCAGAGGTGGCTCAGCGTCCATGCCAGACCAGCACCAAAGTCCCCACACCCCCAAGTGCACCGCATACCCTGGGGGGGGTGGCAGGGGAGAGGTGATGACCCCCCCACCCCCGGCACCTGCTGACCCCACCGGCGGGCCAGGCGGCATACCTGGCGTCTCTACTCTCTGGTAGTGGTAGGGATTCACGCAGACCTCGTCCTTCTTCATATTGAAGGCGAACTCACACAGCTCCATGGCCCGCAGCTCGTGGTGGCTGTGCAGGTCGGGCCATCGCCACAGGCGGCAGTAGATGACGTGAGGGAGCCCTTTCCGATGGGACACCTGCAACCGGCCATCCAGGGACCTGGCGGGATGCGGAGGGGCAGAAAGAGAGGGAGACGTGGGTTGTGCTTGCTTTCTGCAGAGTCCGGCCTTCTACTTTCAGACACTCGGACAGCTCTCCCTCCCATTTCTCCCAGACGCAGAGGTCCAGGAGATCAGAGCCCTGCCAGCGGTGAGGGCTGGGAGCGATCTCAGGAGAAGACAACAGAGGCCCCCTGTGGAAGGGGAGGACCCTCAGCTGGTACAGCAGGCCTCGCCCACCAGGCCCCGGTGGGTTCCCCGACTTTTGCCGGGTTCCACGTGAAGGCCCCGCACTTCAATTGTGCTTGGAAAAGGTCCAGGAGCCTCTCATCAGCTTCCTTCTCAGCCCAGTGGTGTGGAGAGGGGACAGGGCTGGGGGGACAATGAGAGTTCTTTAGGCACAGATATGGGGACTACAGTGATGCCAAGAAGGGCGGCACAGTGCACGTGCCGTGCCCCCGCACTCGCCCCGGCTCCCTCACACATTACAAAGTCGGGGAAAAAGAAAGCTGGCCTTCCCTCCTTTCTCTCTTTCTTAGTTGTTACTTGTGGTGAGCAGGGAGGGAAAGAGGGAAATTAAAGGGATTTTTATTTTTTTGAGACGGAATCTCTCTCTGTTTCTAGGCTGGAGTGTAATGGTGCGATCTCGGCTCACTGCAACCTCCGCCTCCTGGGTTCAAGCAATTCTCCTGCCTCAGCCTCTGGAGTAGCTGGGACTACAGGCACGCGCCACCACACCTAATTTTTGTATTTTTAGTAGAGACTGAGTTTCGCCATGTTGGCCAGGCTGGTTTCGATCTCTTGACCTCGTGATCTGCCTGCCTCGGCCTCCCAAAATGCTGGGATTACAGGCATGAGCCACCGCACTCGGCCTTTTTATTTTTGATATAGGGTCTTGCTCTGTCACTCAGGCTGGAGTGCAGTGGCGTGATCTTGGCTCACTGCAACCTCTACCTCCTGGGCTTAAGTGATCCTCCCAGCTCAGCCTCCCAAGTAGCTGGGACCACAGGTGCACACTACCGTGCCCACCTACAAATGGGCAGTGCCGTGAGCCTGTGTGAACCATATCTTCTATGGTGATCTGGCCAAGCAGCTATGACCTGGTGCCCTCACTTCTCAAGCCAGACCAAAATGTGGACCCTGGCCAACAGCACAGTTTCAGCGAAGTCCGTTAAAAATGTACACTCTCAGTGCGTACCCCAACCTACTAAATCACAATCTTTCCTTTTGCGAAATCCCCAGGTGATCTGCATGACAAGAGTCTGGGTGGCCTACAGGACAGGATGACTGGGGAGCTGGGGGGGGCCGGGGGGGCGGAGGGGGCAGGCAGCAAAAGCGTCTTCAGCTACACGCAAGGCTGGGAGGCAGAAGGCTTCCGGAGGGACGGGAGACTTCAGATGGTGTCTGGTATCAGACAGGTGAGGAGCTGCCACTAAAATAGAGTCCCCTACTTAGCACACATTTAATGAGCACCTATTATGTGTAGCACTAAGGATACAGTGGTAAGGAAAGAGACTTCACCGTGAGAAAGGGCCGGCAAAGTGGTCCCTGTCTGCACGGACCCTCCAATCCACTGGGCAAGACTGACATAAATCAATTAATCACCAAAACCACTTTGGGAGGCCAAGGCGGGTGGATCGCTTGAGGCCAGGGGTTCGAAACCACCCTGGTCAACATGGTAAAACCCTGCCTCTACTAAAAGTACAAAAGTCAGCCAGACATGGTGACGGGCACCTGTAATTTCAGCTACTCAAGAGGCTGAGGCAGGAGAATCACTGGAACCCAGGAGGGGGAGGTTGCAATGAGCCAAGATTGTGCCACGGCACTCCAGCCTGGGCAACAGGGTGAGACTCTGTTTTAAATCATCACCATCATCATCACAGAAACCTACAATTACACACAATGAAAGTGTCTTGAAGGAAAATAACAGGGAACCCCAAGAGTACATGACCATGGTACCCCACTTTGCTGAAGGGTTGGACAGGGCATCTCAGAGGAGGTGATAGTTAACCTGAAAGCCTAAAGGGTAAGTAAGAAATAACCAGGCAAAGTCAAAGGGGCGCGGGAGAAGGGCAGGACAAGGAGAGGGAAGGCACATGCAAATGTCCTGTGGAAAGTAGAAAACATGGTAAGGACGGAAGAAGAGACTGAAGGCCAGAGTGACTGGAGAGGGGATCGTGGGAGAGAGCTGGGTCGAGACGAGGCTAGGGAGGAAGACAGGGCTACTCCGCAGGGCCCTGAAGGCCATGATAAGGGGTTCTCCTGTTCTGTTTTCTGTTTTTTTTTGGAGACGTAGTCTTGCTCTGTTGCCCAGGCTGGAGTACAGTGGCATGATCTCAGCTCACTGCAACCTCTGCCTCCCAGGTTCAAGCAATTCTCCTGCCTCAGCCTCCCGAGTACCTGGGATTACAGGCATGTGCCACCATGCCAGACTAATTTTTGTATTTTTCGTAGAGATGTGGTTTCACTGTGTTGGCCAGGCTGGTCTCGAACTGCTGACCTCAAGTGTTCCTCCCGCCTCAGCCTTCCAAAGTGCTGGGATTACAGGCATGAGCCACTGTGCCCAGCCGTGTTCTCCAGTTTTCTGAAAGTATTATGTAGCCTCTGAGATGTGTAAATGGGCTGTGCATGTGTGTGAAAAAGGCCCCATGAAACTCTGGCTACATGTGACCAACAGGTTGCAGGTAGCAGGAGTAGAAGTGGGGAGCGGATGAGATGGACGCTCATGAGTCCCAGGTATCCTATTAAGAGGTAGGACTGCTCTTTCTTCAAGGAGGCCCATCCTAGGACCCCGCCAGTCAGTCCCATGATTTTTTAAATAGCTGGGCAGGGCTGGCAGTGAGACATTTGCAAGCTTTCCCTCTGCGCCTTCTTATGACCGAGGGCACCCATTTGCCTGAATACACAGAATTCATGGGCACTCTGTGAAGAAGGGGCTGGCCAGATGCCACCAGCAGCACCAGCCAGAGAGAGAAACAGAGGGATTTAATCGAACTCTGCGCGCCACTGGCCTGGGAAGGGGAAAGGACAGACAAAGGTCAGAGCTGGGCTTGGTCACAGGAACTGACCCAGAGCTGCTGACTAAGGGCCTCTCGAAGGATGTAATTACCTTCCTCCCATGGGGCCCCAGAACAAGGAACCCCTACAGCTGAAAAACAGTAATTACCAGGCAGAACAAGAAGACAGCCCGGGACTCATCCCTGAGGTATAG
Source organism: Lagothrix lagotricha (assembly GCA_963574225.1). Classification (NCBI taxonomy): domain Eukaryota; kingdom Metazoa; phylum Chordata; class Mammalia; order Primates; family Atelidae; genus Lagothrix; species Lagothrix lagotricha. Next base: position 7,371 of record CAUYNB010055608.1, on the reverse strand, counting down.
CAGGGGGACTGGCAGATGTGCAATCATAAGACCTGGGGTCAAGGAGGGTTCTACTCTCCTAATTTGAAGACACTGGCAGCTCGTCAGCTTCCTAGGACACTCAGTCAGCTCATCGTCAAGATGGGGTATTCTCCTGCCCCCACCCAGACCTCATGAAGCTTGGTTTCCATTTGAAAGTGCTTCATAAACGTCCACAAATCAGCATTATTATTCTACATCACAGCAGCTACTCCCCAAATCCAACCCTGGACAAGTAGGTGAGCTGGAGAAAAAGGGAGAGTGGGAAGTGGCAAGTGGGAACAGAGAATTATTCAGCTGTTCTCCTTCTGCAAAGCCACGGAGTGCCCACAGATTAGGGAAGTGGCCACATTTGCCCTTCAGGACTTCACAGCCTCCTCTGCAAGGGAAGGCCTCGGAGAAAAGCTCAGGCCAGCAGCGGGGGAGAAGGCTGTGGAGGTAAGCTCCATCCGGGTGATGGAAGTGGGTGGCCCTCTTGCCTTAAAAGTAATATTAATCATACATGAATTATTCTGATAATAACTCAATTTTTAAAAGCAAGGGAGCAGGCTGGGCACAGCGGCTGACGCCTGTAATCCCAGCATTTTGGGAGGCCAAGGCAGGTGGATCACGAGGTCAGAAGATCGAGGCCATCCTAACTAACATGGTGAAACCCCGTCTCTACTAAAAATACAAATATTAGCCAGGTGTGGTGGCACAATGCCTGTAGTTCCAGCTACTCGGGAGGCTGAGGCAGGAGAATTGCTTGAACCCGGGAGACGAAGATTGCAGTGAGCTGAGATGGCGCCATGGCACTCCAGCCTGGGCAACAGAGCGAGACTCTATCCCAGAAAAAAAAAAAAAAGCAAGGAAACTACAGTAATCAAGGCAGTAGGGTAATGGCACAAGGACTGACAAACAGATCAATGAAACCTAACAGAGTCCAGGAATGTTACATATACAGGGACAACTGACTTCAACAAAGGTCCAAAGACAATTTCGTAGATTTCAACAAATGGTGACGTAACAACTGGATACATAAAAAAGATGATCTTCAAACTACACATTGTACTCTATGCAAAAACAAACTGAAGTGAAACTTAAAACTATAAAACTTCTAAAAGAATTAACAGGAGAAAATTGTGTGACTTTTTTCAGACAGGTGAGGAGCTGCCACTAAAATAGAGTCCCTTATTTAGCACACATTTAATGAGCACCTATTATGTGTAGCACTAAGGATACAGAGGTAAGGAAAGAGACTTCACCGTGAGAAAGGGACAGCAAAGTGGTCCCTGTCTGCACGGACCCTCCAATCCCTGGGCAAGACCGACGTAAATCAATTAATCACCAAAACCACTTTGGGAGGCCGAGGCGGGTGGATCGCTTGAGGCCAGGGGTTCGAAACCACCCTGGTCAACATGGTAAAACCCCGCCTCTACTAAAAGTACAAAAGCCAGCCAGACATGGTTTCTCAGACACCATACCAAAAACACTTCATTAAGAAAGAAATCAGACTGCATGAAAACATCAGCTTCTGGTCTTTGAAAGACACTGTTAAAGGAATAAAAAGCCAAGCACTAATGGGGACAAAATATTTCCAAAGTAAACATCTGATAACGAACCTGTTTCTAGAACTCCAAAAACTCAAAAGTTACAATCCAAACTTTTAAAAAAGAGACATATGATTTGAACAGACACTACCCAGAAAGACGTGAAGAGGACGAGCACAGGAAAAGACGCTGATAACACTGGTCATTACAGAAGCACAAATTAAAACCACAGTGACATAGGACTACTTCCTTACTAGAATGGCTAAAATTAAAAACCCGATCATGCCATGTGTTGGCAAGGGTGTGGAGCAACCGGACTCCCTTCCACTGCTGGTACAAATGTCAAATGGCACAACTATTTGGGAAAACAGCTTGGAAGTTCCTTTCTAAAATATTTTACTTTGGGGGCTACACAGTAGCTGTACATATTTATAGGGTACTCGTGACATTTTGATATAAGCATACAATGTGTAATGATCAAATCTGGGTAATTGGGATATTCATCCCTCAAACATTTGGAAGTTTCTTGAAAAGCTAAAAAAAAAAAAATAAGCCTACCATATGATCCACCGTTCCACTTCAAAGTATTTACCCAAGAGAAGTAAAAGCGTATGGCCAAAGACTTGTTTGTGAATGTAACAGACGCAAATTGAAAACTACTCCGCATGTATTACAGATGAGTGAGCTATAACACATCCATACAAAGAAATACAACTCAGTAATAAAAAAGGATCAACTACTGATAAGGGCAACACTATGAATGACTCTAAATTAATGATGCTTCATGAAACAAGCCAGACATGATTCTGTTTATGTAAAATAAGGTAATTTAAAGTAAAGTGAAAGGGACACTAATCTTAATCTAGTGACAGAAAGCAGATCAGTCCTTGCCTGGGGACAGAGGGAGTTACAGGGAGGGAGCAGGGACTGGAGGGAGCAATTACCAAGGTGCACTTGCAAACTCTTTTGGGGATAAAGGTAATGTTTATTTTATTTTATTTTATTTATTTATTTTTTTTTAGATGGAGTCTTACTCTGTCTCCAGGCTGGAGTGCAGTGGCACGATCTTGGCTCACTGCAACCTCCGCCTCCCAGGTGCAAATGATTCTCCTGCCTCAGCCTCCCAAGTAGCTGGGATTTCAGATGCATGCCAACATGCCTGGCTAATTTTTTGTATTTTTAGTAGAGACGGGGTTTCACCATGTTGGCCAGCATGGGCTCCATCTCTTGACCCCTGTGATCTGCCCACCTTGGCTTCCCAAAGTGCTGGGATTACAGGCGTGAGCCACCGCACCCGGCCTATGTTTATTCTCTTAATTGCTATGGTGGTTTCAGGGGTGTATACATATATCAACATGTGTCATACTGTGTACTTTAAATATGCACAGCTTATTATTTATAAATTATACCACCATTCCAAAAAAAGCGAATGGACTTAATAAACCTGGGTTTAAATACTGAGTACTTACTAACTGTATAAAGTTGAAAAAAATCACTCAGTGTCTTGGTCTTAATATTTTTCATCTGAAACACTGGCTGGGCATGGTGGCTCACACTTATAATCCCAGCATTTTGGGAGGCCGAGGCAGGTGGATCACTTGAGCCCAGGAGTTCGAGATCAGCCTGGCCAACATGGTGAAATCCCATCTCCACAAAAAATGGAAAAATTAGCCGGCATGGTGACCCATACCTACAGTCTCAGTTACTCGGAAGGTTGAGGTGGGAGGATCGCTTGAACCTGGGAGGTGAAGGCCGCAATGAGCTGTGACTGCACCACAGCACTCCAGCCTGTGTGTCAGAGTAAGAAACTGTCTAAAAAAAAAAAAAACTTTTCCCCCAGAGGGATAAAAAAATGTTTTAAATGAAATATTAATAACACTCAATATTAACAGTCCAATTTTTAAAAAAGAGATACATGATTTAAACAGACACTACACAGAAAGATATTCCAGAAAGTGGCAGGAATCTACTGTCATTACTGTCATGTTAATAGTCACAAGACAATGTAACTACTGTAATAGTTCTGCCTCTTCACGATGATAGTGTCCGGGAAAGTAAGGAACACAGCAGGTCCTCAACAACACATCTCTTTCCCTGCTTCGGCCATCTGGGTACACGGTCAGGAGGGTCACAGGAAGGCCTCATATCTGCCTGGTGCTTTAAATTTTCACAAAGGTTTCCGTGTTCCTTCTCTCAGATTATCCTCACCACAACGGGTGTGGGTATTAAGGCACATCTCACAATGGTTCCACCTCAATGTATACTCACACCTTAGAGGGGCAAAGCTCATGTCTCAGGATCACACAGCAGTCTGCATCTGGGCCACGCCAAGTGACCAGCAGTCCTGGCTGCCAGGCTGGGTTCTGACAGCAAGGAGACAAGCCCCTCTCACTCTCCAGCTCGTGAGCACATGACCACCAGTCTGGCTTGGCAGTATTTTCGAAAAGTCATCTGGACCAGGTGTCCACTTCTCTGGGCCATGCAATTCCCAAACTCACAACAGGGAGGGAGGACATCGAATTCACGTCTTATGCATCAGCGACAGCTCCTCCTGGTTCCGAGTCTGGGCTGCCCAGAGCCCTGGCACTGTTCCTTCTTTTTCCCTCCGCCCCACTCAAACTATACAGTAATGCTTACCAAAATAATAACAGGGAATTGGGAGTTTCAGCTGCTGGATTTAATATAGCTGATGTGTCCAGAACACACCCTCCCAAGCCTTACAGGGCACTGGGCCCATTAAGTAAATCCAATAAATAAGTCTTAACTCTGAGCTGACGTTACCATAAATATGCTTGGTTGCAGAAAATGGTCTATTTATGACCCACTCTTGTCCCGGGACCAGCCCTTCCTCCTAACCCAAGACCAGCTGCTGGCACTAGGAATACAGTCCCAGGAACCTGCCTCCGGGCCTCCTCCCCACTTAGACTGAGAGCTCTCCCACACCCAGTGACTTCCTGATGAGGGACCCCCAAAAGTCCTTCTCTAGCAACTTCCTCAAGTTCGTTGACAGAAGGTTTTAATCCTTAAACATATTCTTCACTAGCAGAACAATTTCCTGTGGCAGAAAAGTAGGTTTCCTCCCATTGGCTTCAAGTGGGACCCGTAAAATGTCCCAAAATGGTGGTGAGAGCCACAGCCAAGGCTGTGGTCACGCCAGAGTCCAAAGCCGAGGAGAAGGTGAAGCGTGCCAGAGTGCACCCAAAGCAGAGAGGGTGGGGCCGAGTGCTCCTCACATGTGTACTTCCACCAGCCACTCAGAGCCATCTGCGTGACAACACGGGCTGGGGAGAAGGTGAGGCGCAGAGCACGTACATTCCAGAAACATGCCAAGAACTAGTCACCACGAACTACACGCCACGCACACCACTGCTATGTGAGCACGCAGAGATGGCAATACACCCAGGACCCTCGCCCAGCTCAGAGAACTCAGGGGGCTTGCCCAAGGTCATACAACTTGTAAAAGGCAAAGCCAGGATCCAAACCCAGACCAGGGCTGAAACGTGGCACGTGGGGTAGGTAGGACGAACAGCACGTTTTCTGTTATCCCCTGCTGTATCACCATTAGGAAAAATGACCATACAGCCAGGCGTGGAGGCTCACGCCTGTAATCCCAGCACTTTGGGAGGCTGAGGTGGGTGGCTCACCTGAGGTCAGGAGTTCGAGACCAGCCTGGCCAACACGGTGAAACCCTGTCTCTACTAAAAATACAAAAATTAGCCGGGCGTGGTGGCCGATACCTGTAATCCCAGCTACTCAGGAGGCTGAGGCAGGAGAATCACTTTGAACCTGGTAGGTGGAGATTGCAGTGAGCTGAGATCGCGCCTCTGCACTCCAGCCTGGGGGACAAGAGCGAAACTTCATCTCAAAAAAAAAAGAAAACTCACCATTCATCAATCACCAAATAGTTACTGAGCACCCACCATATCGCAAGCACTGTGCCAGTTACCTGGGCCAAGGAAGTGAACAGAGAAAATCTGTTAACACGATCGTGTTTCAGTCGAAACCTATTTTATTTAATGCACACACATGCTCTTAATACTGAACTTATCAGTCACTTTCAGACAAACTTCCTTTCTCAGCTTGCCTATGGAGTGGTAACACTGGCAACAACAGAGGCGGAAATGACTCCCGCTATGTGCCAGGTGCTGTGTTGGCCACCTGATGACTAATTCACTCTCTGTGAATTCCCTCTCTGCAGCCACACTTTTTGCTCTGTGGCTCTGCCACTCCCCCTACCACAGGTGGCATGTATTTTCCTGTCCCTTGACTTTGGGGTGGACTATTGACTCACATTGGCCAGCAGAATGTGAGCAGAAGGGACAGGCTGCCATTGCGTGTCTCTGCCTGTCCTCTTGCACCTCTGCCATCATCATGGGACCTCCCCCGCTGCCAATCCCTGCACCCTTAGGCTGCTACTGCCCCATAGGCTGGGCCCAGAAATCAAAACATGTGGAGCAGCCCTAAGCCAAATCTGTAGCAAGGAAGCAAGCCCACGTGAGCCACGGAAGCATGAGTAAGCATCAACAACGGATTTAAGCTGCTGGGTTTTTACAGTGCTTTGTTACACAACACTAGCTGACTGATGCACTGATTCCGCCAGTTTCCCAACTTTCCTAACCTTTCCCAGAGATCATATAAAGTGAAGCCAGACAGTGTGACTCAGCTTCTTTTCCCTAATTCTAAGTGGGGTACACCCCTATGCCCAGATCTTGAATACGATACCAGAAGAAGACGTCACCATTTCAGACGGACAACCTACCTGGCAGCTTTGGAGTCAATTTGCATAAAATGTGAACTTATCCCAAATACTGATCTAATATTCATTTTTTAAAGTACCCTAAATACGACATTAATAACTCAAAAACCAAACCACTGGCATACATTTCACCTCAATTTATTCTGTATCCTTACATTTTCCTCCCTAACATCTGCTAAGGTGTAGTAGAAGAAAAAGGAGCTGTTTTGGATCCTGGGGTTGTCAGTGAATGCCCTGAACCCACACTGGTACGTACACACGTTCCCAGAACACACACGCTGCAGTAGGTCTCCCATCTGCCCTCCTAGCTTCACATCCTCCCCATCTCTTTCCCTTTGACAGCAATCAAGCTACCCTACAATCCCGCTGTTCACTCACCCGCAATAATTTTTTTTTTTTTGAGACAGGGTTTCGCTCTTGTCACCCAGGCTGGAGTACAATGGCGCTATCTCGGCTCACTGCAACCTCCACCCCCTGGGTTCAAGCAATTCTCCTGCCTCAGCCTCCCAAGTAGCTAGGATTATAGGCACCCATCACTGCGCATGGCTAAATTTTTGTATTTTTAGTGGAGACAGCGTTTCACCATGTTGGCCAGGGTGGTCTCCAACTCCTGACCTGTGATCTGCCCTCCTCAGCCTCCCAAAGTGCTGGAATTACAGGTGTGAGCCACTGTGCCTTGCCATAAAATCTTTATACTCTACCTAAAGGTTGCATTCTATGCGGGATTTCTTTTTCTTTTTTTCTTTTTTTTCTGGTTCAAAATAAAGGCAAGACTTGAATGATTTCAAGTTTGGGTGAGGTTCTCACTCCATCAGACCTTCTGGGAAGGCAGAAAAAAATTCTGCTCGTGGCTTGAAAGTCTCCTTGCATTGGTTCCATTGGCCTTTGAACTGTAAGCTCACCCTGATGAGAGCTCTCTCTCTGCTGCTCTTTAATATGCGAGTATTAGAACATGCCTTTATTTCTTCCATGCAATTGACAGCCCCAGGATAACTGTTTAACAAAGGAACAAATAAGAAAGCCCTGAAAACACTGCCAAGAGGGCTGTTTGATTTGGGGGCTCACTCA